>BGPR01003773.1:0-50381 GCA_013235015.1 Araneus ventricosus | reverse complement strand
AAGATCAAGTTTGCAAAATTATCACATAAATAAACATCAACTAAAAAAAAATGGACTATATAATACAATGTCTGGTGTTTTTGTACCAATACTAGAAGACTTGTATCACAAAAACATGTAGAATGTTTAAATTGGGTATTTCAATATTAGTTCCCACTGTTCAAACATGTTCTTAATATATCATGATCATAACTTCTAGTTAATACCTATGCCAGTTAATATGATTACACATATTATACAGTAAAGTAATACAGTATACTTCTTAAAGAAGCAATTCTTTTTTTTTCTGTTATCTCTCAATCAATCAACATTTTACAACTACATTAATGGCAAAAATAAAAATTGTTAACATTCAATTAATTTTAAGGTCTCTCAACAAAATATAATAGAATCAATGGATTAAATATTATTTATTTATTTTTTATTTTTCTAAATGATGAATAACAGGCAAGTCAAAGCTGTGCTTCAAAACAATTAACTCAGCACAAAGTTTAAAACTTATCAAGCAATTAAAAAAATTGGGATTTGGTATTTTAATTTCATCAGATATTTCAAAATTCAGCTAATTATTAAATCTTAATTATTATTAAAAATTTGATAGTAAGTTTAGCATTACACTTTAAAAGAACACTTCTAAATTATAAACTTTTTCAACACGTATTCCCAATTACTACATAGATAAAACAAACAAACTTACAAGTTTTCTTTTGGGTACCATGATGAGCCAAACAAATTCAGTGATTTAGAAAATATATCATTATAAATAACTCCAGTGTAAACAGAAAAAATTCCCATAAGCAAAATTATATATCTTCCATTGAAAAAAGTCAGCCAAATCTGAAAGTACATGTATAAGTTATACATAAACCATAAAAAATAATAAAAGAACTGTACTTTTAAAAGCCTCTTTTAATATTAAAATATAATATCCTATAATAATATCCTATTTATAAACATTTCCTACACCCTTAAATAAAATATTCATATTTTAACAATGAATATTCATGATTAATTAAATTTCAAATAGAATAGCCTTTTACAAGTTTTATGATATTGTTACACAATCGTATTGTGGGTGTACGTGAATGCAGTCAATAAGCAGGATTTAAAAAATAAAGCTCTTTATTTCACAAATATTCTAGGAAAAGAAACGTAGCACAAGTATTAGCACAGCACTAGTAAAAATTCACAACAGAGACTACCAATAAATCTCAACACAACGTTCAAAGGTTTCTTGCTAGCTCACCAGCTTGCTTGCTGATCAAAATCCAACTGACTCCTCTTTGCTTGAGAGCTTGCTTTTATACCTTTCAATAGGAAGTGACTTCATTATGTAGGAAGTGACGTAATCTCTAGAAAGTTCATGAAACCAGTAGAAATAGGTTGAAAGTTTGAGGTCCTACTAGAACATTCCTTTTGTCGCCAACTTTGCAGCCAAGTCGCCAAATTTAGCATCTCAGGGAAGCAACTTTATAGCTTCGTAACACTGCTCCCCTCTTCAAAGACTGCACGTCCCGGCAGTCTCATTACATAGAACTATGATCAATGTCCCTGTATGGAGCTAACCAATTTATATGGATGACTTTTGACTTGGCGTTGGGCAACCTCCTGTACTCTGTAGACAACATCGTTCAGTTTCTTGACAACAGTATACGGTCCTTCCCAGTTCTGTTGTAACTTGGGACTCAGGCCTCTCCATCACTTGGGGTTATACATCTAGACTAGATCTCCCTCCTTGAAATGGTGGTCTGTTGCTCTGGAGTCGTTACGAGTCTTCATTCGTTCCCTGGACAGTTCAACTTGCTCTCCGGCAGATGCCTGCTTTCCAAACGTGCCTCTGAATTAGTCGGCGTGGAAGGCGTATCCCTCGGTCTTCCAAAGAGAATGTCACAGGGGAATCTTAGCGTTCGATCAGAAAACGTCTCTGCTGGAGTCCTTCCAGTTACTGACTTTCCTTGTTCTGTTTTCAACCCTTTTCGGGCTCCGCAAGCTTGGCATTCCCTGCACCATTTCTCAACGTTGGAGCGAAGTCGGTCCAAGTAAAATTGCTCCCGAGTTTTAAGCAAAGTTTTCATAACTCCAAAATGTCTTCCACTTATGTTGTCATGAATCTCTCATAGAACTTCTTGAATTCTGAAATTCGGGAGAATTAGTTATCATCGATAAAAGCCTCCATCATTACTCTCCCACTTGCGATATAGAACACCATCTTTAAGATATAAGGAGTTTCAAAGAGCCCAACACCGTTTGGTTGCAGGACTCTCCCGAGCTATCTCTTGCCAAGATGGTCGATCTGCCAAATTTAGTTTCATCTTCAGAATTGGTCTAATATCTGGATCTTCCAACTGTGCTTTTTGGATCTCACTTAAAGACCATCTGTTCTCAGTTGTCATGGTTAAGGCTTCCAGAGAAATATCTGTTTCCATTCTGAACTCCTTTTCAGCATTCGAACAAGGTACGCAGCCTTCAAAACAGAGTCGTTGAGAGAGAACATTCTTTCCATCAGAGGTTCTTTTGCGATGTTGTGTACTGCCTGAAAACAAAGAAATTTTCTTCGATCCTGTTCGTATCTCGTTCTTCTCCAGGTCTACCGTAAATTTAAATTTTTGTAGAAAGTCCAATACAGGAATCGGTGATATCTACAAAGACTCTATGTTGGAATTTTCTGGATCCAAATTCGACTGAAGCATCAAGTTTCCCTTGTATCTTTGCTTTTTCACCTGTTCAGTCTTAAGGGTCAAATTTGGAGCCATGTAAATAAGTCTTTCTTTCACTTTATGGGCCAGGTCTGCTCTTAAAAGAATTATATTCGTGCCTGTGTCTACCAAAAACAAACACGGGATATCACAAATCGATCCTTCCAGATAGAGTCCATTTCCCCCTCCGCTAAGTGCAGAAACTTTCAGTCCTTTTTCAGGGGATTTATTCAGAGTAGGTATCTCTTGTTCCGCAAGACGACCGAAAGTCAATTTTCTTGAGTAGACGTCATTCACTTGGGATGCCCTCTGTACATGCCCCTTCTTAAAGCACTTCCAACAAGTCACGTTTGGATTTTGCCGAGGAGCATTCTGTTCAGCAGCAAGATTGTTCACTAATTTTTCCAACACTTTCAATAGAGATTCAAATTTATCTTCTCTTTCTTTCGAAGTGTCATCATCTGTCTCTATTGGCCTTGCGTGTATAGAGATCTTCGAAGCAGTTTTCGCAGATTCAAATTTCATGCTATATGCCAAAGCCAATTTCAAATCTATAAAGTCCATTAACCTTGTTGAAAGTTGCATTTCTTCATCTCTGATGGCATCGACAAAGTACTGGGCTGCTAGGTTATCTCGGACATCTTGAGGGCACTCGCCGTAGGCCAGGCTCATTAATCGCTCCACATCAGCGGCTAATACCTGAAGGCTTTCTCCTGGCTTCTGCCGTCTCGTCTTCAATTCAGTCCTATAAAACTGGGAAAGGTGGCTGTCTCCGAATCTGAATTCCAAAGCCTTCTGGATGGTCTTTAGATCTGTCAACTTATCAGCTGGAATTCCTTGAAGAACCTCCGCCGCTGATCCTCGGAGCGATGCCACAAGTTGACTGGCTTTAACAAAATCCGTCCATCCATTTGTAGAGCTGATGGCGTTGAACTGAGTCTTGAAGACTGTCCATGATGTTTGTCCGTCAAATGTCAAGGATTTTATAGTTGGTCTGTGATACATGAATTCTGGACTTGCCAGGAAACTGAATGGTCTATCCTCAAGTTCATTGAGCCTCCTCTCAATCTCGCCGATCTTCCCTTGAACTTTGTGCTCCACCTCCTCAATCTTCCCTTTAACTACGCTCTTCACGTCATCGACCTTCATTTGAACTTTTTCCTCTACTTCATCAATATTCCTCTGGACCTCGCCCTTTACTTCGTCAATCAATCCTTTCATTTCTTCTTGTCCTTTCTCCATTCTCTCTTGTCCGTATTGCATTTCTTCCTGTCCGGATCGCATTTCTTCCATTTTCTGTTCCAATCCTGCCATCATGGAAAACAGCTTTTCAAACTGTTTATCCATACATCTGGTCAAAGATCCGGTCTCTGGCATTCACAGGAAAATCAAAATATCCCACTTCTGACACCAAATGTTACAAAATCATATTGTGGGTGTACGTGAATGCAGTCCAATAAGCAGGATTTAAAAAATAAAGCTCTTTATTTCACACATATTCTAAGCAAAGAAACGTAGCACAAGTATTAGCACAGCACTAGTAAAAATTCACAACAGAGACTACCAATAAATCTCAACAGAGCGCTCAAAGGTTTCTTGTTAGCTTGCTTGCTGATCAAAATCCAACTGACCCCTCTTGGCTTGAGAGCTTGCTTTTATACCTTTCAACAGGAAGTGACTTCACTATGTAGGAAGTGACGTAATCTCTAGGAAGTTCATGAAACCAGTAGAAATAGGTTGAAAGTTTGAGGTCCTACTAGAACATTCTTTTTGTCGCCAACTTTGCCGCCAAATTTATTGCCAAGTTTAGCATCTCAGGAAGCGACTTTATAGCTTTGTAACAATATGATGCATGAAATGGGAACAATAAATTCACAATGAATACACATTTTTTAAAATTACAATCTTGCTACCTTTAGATGCTACAATCATACGTTACTTAAAAATATTATAGAAAAAAAGTCAGCAAGAAATGAAAAAAATTCCAAAAATGACTAAATGCGAAGCATGTGAACCCTTTCATTATTTTGAGGTATGCCATGACAAAATATGTAACAATAGTTTTCATTAAAAACCACAAATTTATAATGAGTACAATATTAAAAAAATCATATTTGCATTTTGTTAATTATATCTTTAAAAAACTTAATACAATTATAATTGACATTCAAGATACATGTTCGTCAGTTTCTCAAAGTTGCAGCACAAGTTAAATATTTTAAATTTATGACTGATATTTCAACGTAATCATAAAGTACCTCATTATTTGATTTCTCAGATGCAAGACCTTTCTCTTTTAAGACCATCCATAAAGCAAATAAAGTCATCAGTAAACCATGTCCAGCATCACCAAACATCACCGCAAACAAAAATGGGAAGGTTATAATAGTAAAAAGAGCTAAAAAAATAAAAAAATAGCAAATAAATCATAAGACATAATAAATTAATCAAAATCTATTTAAAAGAAATTTTATTAGCTACATTGTAATTATATTAGATAAATTTTCTTAAAAGAAATTGAATATTAAAAGAGCTTAAGATTAAAAAGATTTAATAATTCAATTTTCAATTGTAACAATTTTTCTGCAATCCAAAGTGAACATATACACAAAGTAATACAGTAAATAAGTAGAACATTAAATAATAATAAATCAAATAAATAATAGTTATTAAATATACTTATGCGTATTTAATAACTATTATTATCTATTAATTATCTTGCAGGACATTAAGAAATGATAGACAAAATTCTCTTATTATCTGCTCATTATATGGCATTTTATTTTTTAATTATAATTAAAAACCGAATAGAATCATATTAAAAAACTCCACAAGGAGCTATAATAAATAATCATCTTTCCACCTTTAATAAAAAATACTTAAAAAATATGATAATCTAAGATATAATATGCTTAATATCCAATATAAAAAAAACATGCTTCATTCAAATTATATATAGTTGAAATTTGAATTAATATTAGGATTAAATAATAATTTTATTTTCATTTAATTTCTAAGGTAGTAGAAATAATATTGTAAGACATTTGCATGCTGGATTCTCATATTAATCAGTACTACTTTAGAATCAGTCTTGAAATAAAAAGTTTCATTTAAGACTAAAAAAAAATTAAAAAAAAAAGTTAAATACATTTTTCACTTGTTCTGCGATTAACAAATATTTCCTTCAAAAATATTTAATTATTCTGATTTCTGGCTATATTGGCATCAATATTTCTCTAATGTATATCACAAATATACACCTACTTATTAACATTATAGAACATTTATTAAGATATATTTTATTAACTTGTAACTCAATCACTATCAAATACCTTTTTAAGAGGAATACACACAATATCCTCATGAATTTTAATTTGAGTAAGAATATTGATTATCTTATTTATTTATTTATTCAAGCTTGTAATAGTAGGTCGTTTTGGTTTTTATCAGATTTGCATTATTATTAAGAATTTAAATATGATTAAAAATAATTATTAGCTGAGTATTTATTTATTTAAACCATATTAGTAGGTTGTGTTGGTATTTTATTAGATTTACATCTTAAAAGGCAGGTCTTGATACAGTAATAGCATTTAAATATTTTCTTATATGGTTAATTTTTGCTTTTCTATTTATTAATAGAAATTATGAAGTTTCTATTTCGTTTTGAGATTGTTGCATTATTTAAGATATATGATAAGAAGCTGCAGTTAGGAAGCATTATGTTAAAAAAAAAAAAGACCCTTTGAAGTTTTCCCAGTTTCTACAAAGGCAATAATTTTTTGAAAAATATTTGTTCTACAAAAATATTCTCCTTATTTTTGGTTTTAAGGATTAATTTTTAGCAATATCCTGTTTCCGATTTTTTTTTTTTTTCTACATTCATTCTTTTAAAGAGGAGCACCAGATCTTCTGTTAAGAGACTAAAGGCTATATTTGTAGTACACGGCCATTTATGGGCAATAAAAATATTGTACTTGCAGAATTTATTCTTTACATAGATATTTTCTCTTGCTCAACAGTCTTAAAAAAGTGCTTTGAAAAAGTTATTGCTTAGAAATTACAATAATT
The DNA here is from genome assembly GCA_013235015.1 of Araneus ventricosus. NCBI lineage: Eukaryota > Metazoa > Arthropoda > Arachnida > Araneae > Araneidae > Araneus > Araneus ventricosus. The sequence continues at coordinate 43,614 of BGPR01003773.1, read as the reverse complement.
CACACATAGATTTTCGCAATCCTATCTAATAAGACTCTGATACAGAGCAGAAATGAAATAATAAAACACTTTAGATATTAAACATGTTTATAGAAGAAAACAATCTTACAAATATTGGAAAAAAATTTATAAAAGTAATCAACGAAAGTTTAAAAAGGTCATTTTAAACTTTATTGCCCCACCCCTATTTAACTCATACCTGGATTAACTTCTCGGTAACTGGCAACACCATAAGCATCAACAATGTTCTGAAATCCTTGACTGAATTTATTTGTACGATTAAAAGTAGGAGGAACTTCAATAGTTTGCATTTTGTGTAGAATAGATGGCACACTTCCACCACAAAGTTCCTAAATGAAAAATATACAATCAATATGTATACAAAATTCAATACAATAATGAAGTCATGTAATAAGAAATATCATATTATCTAATATGAAATTATGTTTTATAATCGAATTAATTAAAACTGAAGGGGGGAGCAAAAACATTCATAATTTCAGAAAACCAAAAGTAGATTTGAAAAAGTTGATTTTTTATTATTTTTATTTTAAAGAAAATCTTGTAACCAAAGAGCTCCACATAAAAGCTGTTGTGTTCACAAATTTCTAATACCATTAAAATAATAACAACAATTTAAAATGTTTCATAGTAATTCTTTAATATCTAAAAAAGTAAATCTATGCATTCATGAAAAGAAACTTGGAAGACGAAACAAATTTAATCATACCGTTCCACGGCACAGAGCCATTTGTATCTTATCCAAATCTGAACACGCACACCAGCACTCGGCAATAAGACATTTTTGAGTAACATCCAGATTAAACAAATTTAATGTATGATAAATAGCTTTGATCTTCCGCACTTTGACAAACCAGCTTTTAATATTTTTGGCAGCAGCTACAAGAACTCTATAACGATGATCTTGGGTTTGTCCAAGAACCTGCAAAATAAGCAAAGTAGTTGCTTGAAAGGCAAACAAATTCATATTTACAAGATTATTGCAATTTCTTAATTTCAGAAAATTGTAACAAATATTTGCTCATTTCTAATCCCTTAAATTAACAAAAAAAGAAAAGAAAAAGTTACAATGTAAAAAAAATACATTTATTAAAGAAGAAAAGTAGTTTGCATAAGCAGGTTTGTAATAAATATAAATTTTGCATGTTAATAACCGCAACTGTTTTGCCTGAACATCATATTTGCATCAAATTATTCTATATTCAAATTTATAATAAGCTCAAATAAAGTCAATCATAGATGTCAAAATTCAGTACAAAAATTATGTGAAGTCCATGAACATCTCAAATGTTCTATGAACTCTTAGAGGAATCAAATGACAGCACAATTGCAAAACCGCAGGTATCATCTAATTAGAGAAAGAAAATTAAACAGTTAAGTGATTCAAACAGAAATTTTCTTTCTTTCGGTTGTCTCACTCAATTCAAAGAAACTATTGCAAAACAATTATGCATACCATTCTTAATAATTACTACATTAAACTATTAAATAATAATAAATGATTTAAACTATTAAATAAATAATAAAAATGCTTACAGTATTTAAATCTTCTATTCTAGTCATTACTCCTATAGACATTTCTCTTCTATCAGCAGGTGTTTCAGGGCAGGGATATAATGTAGCTCGAAAGCTAAAAGAAGAGACAGTTTTAATTTCCTGATCAAAAATTATTCTGGTATTTCTTTAGATTAAAACATACATACCCTTCACATATCTTTTTAACTCTTGTCTTTAATTGATCACCTTGAAAAAATATTATGAAAACGGATTTGTACACTTGGTCACCCTATAAATTAAACAAAGTATTTATTACATGGCTTAAGAACTTATTTTAGAATCACATGTGTGTTACTGACAGACTTTAAAAAAAATTATCTTACAGTAATGGGATCTTCTAAAGGAGTATCAATATCAGCTTGACGCAAGAAAACATTACCATGGCAAACTCTCCATAACATTCTCTCAAATGCTGGTAAACGCTCTCTTAAAATTACACCAGCAACGAATCTTTAAGAGAGGAAAGAAAATTCATGAAAATCAGACATGAATTATTTTTAAATAGAATTTTATAATAAAGGCCAAACACTTTTTCAAGATAATTAGAGAAATTTATTTTGTTTTGTAAATGTTTGCAAATATAAATATTATTACATCTTCGTGTCTACATGTACTACTAAAATACTAGTAATTTGGGGAACAGTAGACCTAGCCCCCCCCCGCGGCGGCGGCCGCGAGGGAAAAATGTAGAACCTGTTCTTCATCATAATCTTTAAAGGTTTATCCAAAGTTGTCATTCACTTTGAAGGCAATATTGTTTCCAGAGATATCAGATGTCGTTATTTCTCTCGAGATGGTACCTTCTTTGTCCCCATATATACACTATCTTACAAAGCTATATTTACAATCTTAAACCAATCAATATACAATATTGCATACCTATATTACGCACAAATTTTACTCCCTGTATTTATAAAACAAGTGCATTAATTTATTAATAAGATTACATAAAAAATGTGCAGGAAGAAAACTGCAAAAAAAAAAGACTTCAAACTTTTATAACATGACTATATTTGGCTAGAATTGTTGAAAAAATATACTTTAAAAAAAAGATAAATGCAAGTTTAGATGGAACTAAAAAACAGGAAAAAGCAAATCTCAACGTGGTACTAGGAACTTATCTTTTTTTTTTATGTGAATTATTTATACAAACCTCTGCAATCATCAACATTTAAAAAAGTACAATTAATTATCAGCTTTTATTAGCGTTAACAAAATTACAATAAAATATCTGCTTTTATCAGTGTCAACAAAATTACAATGAAATATCTCGCCTTTACCAAAATGATTCAAATGTTTTAATGGTGCCAAACTCGTCATTGACTAGTCAAAACATTGAAACCATTAAAACAGCCACCATCTTGAAAGAGAATTAAAAGATAAAAATTCTTGCATATACATCGTTTTTTAATGACCTGAAGGTGCCTTTATGCCATATTCAAAGAAAATCGAACAACACATTTGGTTGTGATTGTGTAACAAACAAAAATACAGATGAATGGTTGTGCTAAAACAGAGATTTACTTAAGAAGTCATTTCACCATTTTTCCTCTGTTCAGCAGTATCAAGACAGATAAAAAAAATCTTTTATCACTCAAAGAGAAGTAAGCATTTCTGAATTTTAAACAAAAATCAATAAATTACTACTGCAAATAATGAATCATGAAAGATAAAATGCATGGCAAATACAAACACAAAAATCAAATAGAAATGAGTTTAAATTTTACAACTTAAAAAACCACCATCTGCCTTTACCTCTTTATTATATTTCACAAGTCTAAAATGTCAGTTTCATTATCAGATTTGCATTTATACTTCAGTGATAAAAAATTCTGAACTTTTCAATCAACAAAGAAATTATCCATCAAGATACACATTTTAAAATACACTTAAAATAAATACTGAGAGTACTCAGAAGAAAACTGAACCTGAATTTAATCATTCTACAATCATCTCAAAAGTGGTATTTTATCCAAGGAAGAAAAAACAAGCAGGTACAATAATTTATGAAGAATTCAAAATAATAGCAATCAATACACAAATATGTGAAATTATTCATATTTAGATTATAATTAAAAAGAAATTCAAGAACATTTAAAGCAATTTTCAAAATTTACTTAAGTATCTAAAACTTATTATAATTTTTAAAACTAGCAAATTCAGAATTGTGTGTATAACAGATTTATAACAAATCTTAATATAAACTAGCTGTGTGGCCCGGTGTTGCACGGGGCACCACGAATAATAGGATATTCCCAGGCGGAGAGAAGCGAGGTCACATAAGACCTTGGGATCCATATATTTTCATATGTCCTGCCTCCATTTTTCTCTACAATCAACAAATATTGTCACTTACTTTCCCTAACAAACATTACAAAGTTAAACACTTTAATACAAAAAAAAGAAAGCATGAAAACGATTTTTTTTCCATTGTTAATAAATCCAAACACAGAAGCTCGCTCAAAAAGAAATACAAACTTCCATTAAATAAATAAAAAAAATGCAACACTGGATGCGAAAACTAATAATAGGAAAAAAAAGTATCTGCCGTGAATGAATTCACCATACTGCCAATAGATGGCAGCACATCAATTCATTCATTTTGACGTTTTTAATATCTCTTTAACTAATTATAATTTCGGAATTTAAATAGTCGAAATGGATTCCTTGGATTATTTTCCATCTTTTGGTACTTACAGCTAGTTTCAGGATTCAGTGGTTCATGAGAAGATAGAAGGACATAGATACATATGTTTGTTTACCTTCGATTTTAATAGGATAGATAAAAGTGATTGTGGCTATGTATGTTTGTATGTGGCTATGTTCCACATATCCTCCTAAGCCAATCGACTGTTTTCAACCACATTTTGCACACTTATTATTTAAGACAAGGGGAAAACACTTATGAACTATTCAGTCCAAAAGTTATTTAAACAGTCAGTTAATTAGAAATTAACTGAAACCGTTTTTCCGCAGTAACTTCGGAGCAAATTGTTTCACAAAAGATATTTTTATACCATCTTAAAATTCAAAGTTTTACCTTTCCAATGATACTAATTTCAATTTTGTGCAATGTTTTCTTCAATTTTTATTAATTTTTCAAAATTAAATTAATTAAATGATTGAATTGACACAGACAATTTTGTATGAAATTTTCTTCGTTGCTACGCAACGGTGAGACTTTAACTACACTGCCTTTATTTTCCTGATATTTCTGTTTATTTTGTTAATATTTATTTATTATTTACGTGCGATTTTTTCTTTAATTTTAATAATTTTTTCAAAATTTATTATTTAATGGCTGATGCAGTATATTTTTACTATTCATTATTGAAACACCAGTAGTCTGTCTAAGTGTGAAGTTGGCTTAAAGAATATACCTCCAACTAAAAAGAATCATAAATTTACATTTCATTAAAAAATAATAATTTTCAAGACTTATTGTGGTTTTATCAAGACTTTCAAGGAAGTACCTCGCATTTGTGTTACTATGATATAATTTTATGAATTTGTAAACTTGGTTTAGAAACGACGGCAAGATCTTTATATAAATAAATGACATTTTGACTATGTATGTGTGTGTATGTTCCACAACTCCTCTTAAACCACTGAACCGATTCCAACCAAACATTGCACACTTATTATTTAAGGTAAGAGAAATTAATTGTTAGAATTAAGAATTAAGAGTTTGTTAAAATTTCAGTTTATAAATTTTTTTTAAAAATTCGGTGAAACTAATTTTACACCTTATTGAATTTCAGAAAATTAGCTTATTATTGACAGAAATTTAATTTCCGTACAATTTGCTTCTCTCTTTTAAAAAAAATTTCAAAGTTAATTTTATATATAATTTGCACCAATATTTTTTATTGTTGAAGAACTAGACTGCCTTTGTTGGTAACAGATCTCCATTAACACGCTTCATCCCTTGTTTTGGAGGCCTTCTATCTTTGACAGATTTTTCTTCAATAAAGGATGTGTTTGCATCCTCTCAAAGTTTATTTTCAGTAGAGGCTAAAGTTTTTGCACAGTCTTCATTAGCACCTCTCTGTTTAATTACTGGCATAGTTGACGGGACTACACTATCTCTAGAATGCCTAGGTAAATCATGTTTTATTTTTTTATTTATGTCTTATTCTCTGCTTTTTTGTTACATTTGCACACAGCTTTTTAGCTGTCTCTTTTGACAGGAGTTTCTTTTTTTATGTAGTTTATTTACTTGTTTTTGTTCCATTTTTTTTTTTTTTTATTCCTTCATCTTGGTACGCCCTACAAGATGACCTTAAGTTTCCAACTAATTTTTTTTCTCAACATGTTCATGCAAAAAAAAAACCTTTTTTTTTTTTTTTGCAAAATATGCCACAGCAGTTTTGTTTTCTGCAAAAAGGTGGTACTTAATACTTCGAATGACATAGAATATGTTGGAATGTTCATCCTTGTAGAGCTTGCCGATATAATGTTGATTCGTCAGTAGAAGACCAATCAGCTAGTTTCCTAGCCGGTGGAGTTAAGCCGCATGGTCGAGCATTTTTTCCCAGAATTTTCTTTCAAAAACGGAAGATAGGAAGGTTTCTTTTCTTTGTGTGAAAGCGGAATTTTCGGAAGAAAAAGCAAATTTTTGCGGGGGGTGGGGGCGGAATTTTGAGAGAAAAAAGACAAAAAAGCGGAATTTCTTCAAAATAACAAAAAAAAAGCGGAAATTCGCAAAAAAGCGGAAGAATCTCATCCCTGATATTAACTATAGACACTTTTTAAAAATTTTCTAGTTCAATTTATATTTTCATTTTAATTAAAAAATGTTTCAGGTCATAAAAGGATTCTGTGTGTTATAATATTTTATATAATAGTAGTTTTTATATTAAAAATATTAGACCTGAAAGTATTTTAATCCAGAGCAATGCTGTGTGTATCAGCTAGTGTTTAAATAAGTACAGAAACTCTTGCAAGTCCATATTTTTCAGATGTGTCCATTATTTAGAATATAATTTTTCAGCAGGTAATATGTGAAGAAAGATTATTAGGACATCATCAACTCCCTCATTGTGGCACTAATTAGTTGAGTCTCAAATCACCTTATAAATGCTATTACTCTCCTTTTCCACTGTACCACAACATGCAGATGGACAGACTGATTGATAATGAAGAAAGATAAGAATAGGTAACAGCCTAGATAATCTAAAATAACTATAGATTTTACCACCTGACAACTTGAAAAGGGACAAATCCATATTTGAGTTTTTCTACTACAATCTCCATCTAAAAAGGAGGTCTTGACTTTTTCTAATCTATAATTTAACGGTAAACTTAATACTGACAACCACAGCCAAGAAAATGTTTACCAGCGATAATATTACAGAAAAAAAGTAATAATTACCCAAGTTTCAGTGCTTGTCCACCAGATCGCAGCCCTTCTTCTCCCAGCAGAGTAACATTTTCCTCTTGCATACTTGGATCGTGCATCTGCACAGCATGAAATTCTGCCTATTAAGCAAATTCTACTATTTACATGCAATTGGGGCCCAAAAACCAAGAGGAAAAATAGCATGCAGCATGAAAACAAAACATAGCAAAGTGCAAATCATAAAAAGAAAAAAAGTGCTACGTTAAATTCAATCAGAAATGTTACTAAGAATTAAATTAATAAAGAATATTAATATGCTATTATGAGAAAAATATGAGCATAATGTGAAAATTAATAAAAAGGCCCCATTCTATGTCTATCAATAAACATGCATAGTTTGCAGATGTGTGAAAGCAATACAGTGATCAGCATATTATTAACACTTGAGTCTTTTATTTCATTTAAAATTAAACTCCAATGGATTATTAATTGGTAAATGTTTAAATCGATTTTTTAAGTTGAAGTTTTTTAAAATCTAACTAGTAGATTTTAAATAGTAGACAAAGGAAAGTTACTCATCATATTATGACTATATTTCTGAAAAATTTTGATTTTTAAATTAAAGATGAGATTGGTCATTTCAGACGAATATTTTTACTAATCTAACTACAACTTTTTTTTTTAAAAAAAATTAGCTAACACTTCTTAAACTTCAAATATGTTCAGCAAATCCACTCAATATCTAAGGATAGATATGAAATTAATTACTATAAAAATTTTAATAAGTTATGTTCTGTTATTGTGAAACAGATACTCATCTGCAACTGTTGATTATTTCTGCTTCTCAGAATGCCATGAAAATTGGCAGCCAAAAATAATATATTTGAAACAAGATTCTGAACATAAGGATACTAAAGTAATCCTACTTAATGATTAATTTAAAAGACTAACATAACAATTGAAGATAGAACTATTCATTCATAGTATAAATTGCCTACTAAGAACATATCAGTCTTAAAATGACAAACTATAGTCAGGTAGCCAATATACACAAAGTTTCATACACATATAAATATTAACTCTTTGATAGGTGACTTGTGCCATTCACGATAGACTTTAAAGAGTATGTTTTAACTTGCACTTTATTCATTATACAAATTAAAGAACTTTATACATATATACAACATTTAAATTTGGGTCTCATCATTGCTGACATACATATAAATAATTACTTCTCAAAGAGTTAATATATATAGGTGATGAAAAGATTTTACAGCTGAACACTTGCTTTCAAACAGATAAATCACATGAACAACATATGACAATAAAAATTAATGAAAATTTACCTCATCAAAAAATTGTTGAGTTTTTCTTAATATATGTTTCAATTCTGTTAATTCTAAATATGTTTTCTTAAGAGCTTCAGCATTAGTATTAACTTCTCGAAGTTCATTTTCCAGTTTTTCAAAAGTAGCCTAGAAAAAAATTCACATGATTTTTAAATCAAAAATTGATAATCAAAATTAAGTAAGAAGAGAAATATTGAAAACTGCATTTAATATTAATTCAATTTCTATAAATATACAAATATAATTTGTAGATAAGGCAATTCAAATAGGTAAAATTTCATACAAAAACACAAATTTGTGACATTACAGACATAAATGCTTTAAATTGTAGAAATAATAAGCATCACCACTTTTGATTTCTTTTCATATAACTATGTACTAGAAAAAATAAATAAAGCTTAAACTTTTTAAATTAATAAAAACAGTTTAATACTAATATACTGCACTATAAAGCTTCAATTGAAAGTGTATAAATTTTTAAGTTTCAGCACTCTTTATATGCTGATGTTTATAAATTTACTCATAATAATAAAAGAACTATAATATCAGTTATATATAAAATGCATTGGATTTTAAAAACATATCAAGAAATATAAAATACAAACAAATAAAAATGGAGTATCAGCATCTCTACATTTTGAATTTACCAACGATAGATTTAATTACTTCAAGATCGATCATTTCTCTTGGCTGAGGTGCTTCTGGATTATCACCAAATGTCATCATTGCAATTCCATCCTTCTTGATTTCTTTTTCAAGAAACCCTGGATAATTAAAATTATAAATTCAAATAAATAACAGTATATTCTAAACAAAAAATATCTAAGTTTTTTAAATTATTAAATAATCAAGGAATATATAATAAAAATTTATAACACAAAAAGAAAATTACTTAATTTTCTTTCCATTTCATCACATCTTCTAACTTCATTAACAAACTTTCTTTGAAAAGCATTAACATCAGGATTAAGCTAAAAAAACAAATGAATAAATATTATTAAGAATACACTCTATAATATATACATTTATAATGAGGAAAAATACTGAAAATATTAATTTTGATTTATTATAAAGTTAAAAGTCTTTCTCACCCTATTACTTCATAGAATTTCGACTAAGTACAGGTCTCTACAAAACTTAGCTTGTTCTTACATCTCATTTATGAATCTCACTAAAGAATTTTACAACTGAAAAGTTGCTTTTAAATTTCAATAATTTGAATCACTAAAATTTATATAAGCTATCTATACAAACCTTTGTGGGTACGTACTGCAATATTAATAGCATTGTTTCAGTGGCGGTTTGTGTTATGTAATCTTGGGGATTGTCTGTAACTTTCAATTCTTCACTGCTCACGATGCATATTTATACCACTTACAATTTTGTATCTTTTTTTCATTAACTTTTGAGTAGTTTTATATTTAAAGAATAAACTTATAACTTTTTTTCTCTTCTAATAGATAAATATTTTAACAAATTAATTTTAATAAAAAAGTCTAAACTCAAAATTTGTTAAACTGAAATTTTGAAAACTCTTGTATCGAGGAAAATTTCTACATTCATCAACATTTATAACTAAAAATTATTAAAAAAATTCTTTGGGTTGCAAGAAGTTTCATTCAAATTTAATTACTATAAAAAAACTTTTTAAATTAAATTTTTGTTTATCATTAATTTTCCTACTTATTTTCAAAGTTTTAGCTTGAAAAATAATTTTCAGCTGTGGTAAAATGTTTAAAACTCTGTTTCTAGCTCAATTGGTGCTGCCGAACTCGACAGTTCCCCTTCAGCTTAAAAGCATAGTAGGGAAAGGAAAGATTGCACTTACAAATGCGTGCAGGGCGAAATTTGGTGCTGGAACGATCCTCAGTCTTCCTTTACTTTAAGTTACTTTCTCATTTGCGCATCAGCTTCGGGTAGTGCAAAATTAAGATAGAAAACTTAGTTTTTTGCTTCAGTTTTTCCTAGCATCTTATTTGAAGTTCAAAATCATTTAATGTAAAACTGCGTTAGATTGCTGTTAGATTTAAATATTAAATACGAAATAAAATAAATTTACACAATGGAAAAAGTTGGTGTGCTGCAGTACCACAGTCCCTATGCATGAGCCGCCCCTTCATAGTTTAATATTAAATCAATTAATTATTCAAAACAAACTGAAGAAAATTAAAATAAGACCAAATCCTTTTAGAGAAACAAAAAGACTTAATCTCATTAAGTTCCATATATTCTCATACAAACCTGCAAAATTATACTGTTTATATTAACTGCTTTCCATATATGATTAAAAATTCATAGTCTCAAACAGAACTGTCAGAAGTTGGACAATAATAAAAAAGAAAAAAAAATCATTTTCAACAAATAAGTTTTAATTACAGATACATATATTTTAATGTAACTTTCAAAAAGATTCACATATATAAATACCATAACACTAAATAACCTCTAAAATTTAATAAAATCAGGATCATTCCATGACATTAAGATTTTCCTTGTAAGCATAAAAACTCTAGTTCTATCAGGAAAATGCTCTTCCTTTTTCATAATTTTATACAATACTTCAACCATTAAATGAAACTAAAAATAACATGCTGAATAAATTCTGATAATACAGGATATTTTTACTGTTGGAAGTTACTCCTATTATTACAAAGAAGAAAGAAAATGTACAGTTTACGGAAAACTATGGAGGGCAATTATTGAAAAAAGATTGTTGCCCATTTGTCTGATATATTACAATTTACTTCTAAATCAATAAAAGCAATCCTTGACCAATTAATAGAAGCAATTTTATCAAATAAGACATGTAACTTTTAAAATATCTTTACTGAGCAAAATTTTGATACATTTTATTGAAAATGTCAGAATTTTTAAAGAATATTGATGCTAGTTTATAAGAATATATTTCACACTACACATATTAAAAGTTTTAATATGCCTGGCATATTTCAGAATCAGCTGGTATTATTTTTGAGACTTGCCATGCCATGAACTATTCCAATTGAAAAAAAAATGCTCCAATACAATAAACTAAATTTAGCAAATTAAGTAGGAAAAAAAAAAATTTTTTTTTCAAAGGAAAGAAATTCTGAAGTTTACAGAAGAAATAAGGGAGACTTGAAAGATATTAATTGTCGACTGAAAAGATTTTTCAAATCTTTACCTACATAATGAACATGATTACAAGAATTTCCAATAATAACTAACATTTTTAGAAATGTAATGTTAATATTATAGTATTCCGTTTATATTTGATTACATTATGCAAGTGATTCCATTATTTACAGTTGATAATATATTACTTACAATTAACAACAGTAAAATAATAGCAGTGTTAAAAAGACAAAGATAACAGCAATTAAATAAATACTATAACATATACTGAAATCAGTTCAAATTCATTCAAAACGTATTATTTACTTAGAAATAATATATTTACTTAGACTGGCATACGAAGATCAACTGTTACAAACACATATAAATAAAGGGATTGTCCAAGTCAAGTATGATCAGATACTCACATCTCGAAACTGTACCAAACCAAGTTCTCCAAGTTCAGAAACACATGCATAAGCTGCTTCTGATTGCAGAAACAACTGGCATAGTGTCATTTCTTCACTACGAAATATGGAACCCATGATTGTAACAAGACGGAAGTTTTAACTTGTTAATTAATCCCAATCTAATTTCATGCAATTAAAGGATTGCTCATAGTTGCTGAAACTAAAAAAATTTCAGAATATCTGTAATCAAGAAGAATTAACAAAATCAATCAACCTAACAAATTTCAACAGTTTCAAAGATTCTTGAATTGTATTGCTTGGGCGATTTTATAATGTTGTGGGCAATACTTTGAAACCAGGATACCGAATCTTATCAACGTTGCCGCGAGAAATCAATATCAGAAAGATTCGATTTCCATTCTGCTGTTGCATCGAAAAAGGAAATGACATCAGACTGCGAAAAGGAAACCAAAACTAATGAATAGTGGCAACAAATCACATGATGCTTCTTTATCATGCTGCACAATGGCCCATTTTCGTTTTTTAGAGAAACAAAAATCATATCCCTGAAACTAAAGACATCACAATCCTGAAATTTGCATAGTTTAAAAAAACGTACCTTAGCTGATCTCCGGAAATTTCATAATATTTGGTTGGATATTTTCTAATTCGTAATATTTAATTTTTTTTTTTTTCCCTTTGCCCTGAAGAGGAAACTACCCACGTAGCACCAGATATTGTCTTATATCATAAAATTCGAGAAAGTAATATTGTACAATATTTTTCCCAATATTGAAACAGTGTAAAACGTAAGACTTTTTCAATACTGTACAATGTTTTTTTCATGATATTGGATAATGTCATATAATACTGTATAATATTATACCATATTGAATAATATTGTACTATACTGAATAATATTATATATTGTATAATGTCATATAATACTGTATAATATTATACCATATTAAATAATATTGTACTATACCGAATAATATTATATAATATTACACTATAGTGAATATTTTAAAAATACATTTCAGAAGCATGAACAAATGTTAATCACTTAATTTCAATGTGCTGAACTTGAGGTTTAACACTGTGCGATTTTTTGAACACCTCTACTTACAGCGAGCTTTGAACCCGGGACCTTCTGCATGCGAACCAAGAACCTTACCTCTGAACCAGCCAGACTTACATCAGAAAGCGTAAATGATGATAATAAAATGTAGTTACAAAGTTCCGATCTCTACGAAATTTCATGTTCATTCACAATTAATCTGAATAGTTTTCTTAATGAAATGATCTTTTATCGTTACAATTTCGAGTTCAAAATGAAATTAGAAATCAAAGAGGAAGCAATTTTAGCTTTTATATCTAAGTTTGCTAATTTAATAAATTAAAAGGGAGTAAGAAAAGTAATTATAATAATATGTTTGAAAGGTTTTCAAATAATCTTGAAATTTATTTATTCCTCTTTCAATGTATTACGAGACGCCTTGAACATTTATAATAACAGTATTGATTGAAAATCAAATACAAGATTCGGAACAAAAAATCATGTCATATTTTTACGATGAGAATAACACTCAATTTTTTTTTCATCCATATCGTGAGAGCTGTTTTATGGTTAGCTTCCTTAACTGAATCCGGCCCGCCTTTTATATACAGTAAAACAAAATGACTATGTAAACATTATTATTCAAATGAACATTTTTAAAAAATACTTTTTCAGATATATCATTCAATACTGTTTAATATAACGCTATTGTATTTTTGTGCTGCCATCTGTCGGACATGAGAATAACTTCACCTTAAAATATTGATCAATGCTGATCAATGTAAAAATCAAAATATCATGTGCATTGTATTGTATAGTATGATATAATATTCAGCATCTTAAAGAATAATTGTTCCAGTGGTGTTTTTGTAATAAAACCTCCAATCGAGTGATATCCTGAGTTAAAATGAAGATTTTTATAAATAAACATTGTTTTTATATTATTTGTGAAAATATAGTATCTCGGAAATACTGATACATACAATACAATACTTTATTACAGTATTCGGTGTTCCTCGATGTTCATAATATTGTATAACATTGTGCAAACATTGTATTATATTTCTGTGCTACCTGGGTATTGCAATCTGCGTAGAGTTAATAATAGTTTAATAAAACATTTTAAAAAAACTCCAGAAAATTTCACTGCATGAAGGAAAAGTCCAAAAATACGATTTGCAAGATCCTACCAAAATCTGGTGGGTATTTTTTGTGTACTTAGCATTTCAAATATTAACATAATAATTTGTGGGGAATAAATAACAATGTCTATCACGAGGGTTAAAGTGGAAGAAATTCATCAACATAACATAAATGCTAAATAAATACTATTAACTCTTCATTTCTAAGACTTAAAGTGCCAAAGTTCCAAAAAAAAAAAAAAAAATGTGAATTCATTTCGTGAAAAACTTTTCATGTAAATATTCCAAAGCATCTTTAATTCAGATAAACGAAAATGGAAAAAAATAAGGAAAACGAAGAAATAAGACAGAAAATGCAACAATAAGTAGAATAAACACAAGCTGGAGTTGCTCAAAAACAGCTCTTGAAAGCATCGAAATTCGTTCACTGCGCAACATCTTCCCAGATAGCTATTTTAGTTTGCAGCAAAATTTCAGCAATCTTGCTCTGGAAAAATGTAAGCTTGCAGCAAGTTTGACACGGCAAGAGTGCAAGCTTGAAACAAGTTTACGCAAACGAGTTAGTCACCACGCATCAAATTTGTCACAAGCTTGCGGCGCCAAACTCATTGCAAACTGTAGCAAAAACAGAGTACGAACACAACCTCGGATTCAAACCCGTGACATCTCGTTTCCTAAACCTGTTGTCCTAACCCAGATAGCAATTTTAGTTTGCAGCAAGCTTGCCACAAATTTGTCATGACAAGAGTGCAAGTTTGCCACAAATTTGTCATGACAAGAGTGCAAGCTTGCAGTAAGCTTGCAGCAAGTTAACGAAAGCTCCGAAGTCACCATGAAACGAACTTGCAGCAAGCTTGCCGTGGACACTTATTGCAAATTATAGCAAAAACAGAGTACGAAACACAACCCGGGATAGAACTCGCGACCTCCCGGTTCCGAAGCGGAGACGCTAACCATTGAGACAGTTGAACTCTGTGAGGAGAAGATTGATTTCGCTAATACATCGTTCGATTCGATTCGTATATGATTTATTTTTAACTATTTTCTGGATTTCATTAATTTTTTGAGTTGAGAATATGATTTGAAGTCAAAGAGAGAGCGATTTTCACTAATAACTACGTTTTGCTAGTAGAATAAATTATGAAATTAGAGTTCAAAAGTAATTACTTTAAAATGGGACAAAATGTCTAGTTATTTATTGTTCAACAAACACTGACTGTTTTTTAGATTTAATTTTGTTTATAAACGTTAAAATTTCAACATTAAGAAAAAGGCGATATAGTTTTCTATAAAGTGAGAATGATATATTTAGTAAAAAGATGGAAAATGTTTCAAAAATTTTTTTTATAAAAAGTTATTTTTTTTCACAAATTATCATTGATTTATTGAATTAATAAAAAAGAATTACGGTCTAGGAGATGCTATTAAAAATCGGATGTTTTTTAAAACAGAGACAAAGATAATTATCTCTTTATTGAGCTATCTTTGCAGGAAGCTTGTTTTGCAAAATTGCAGCATGTTTGATTTGCAAAGGAGGTGGCGCTTTTTGTCACATCGAACTTGCTACAAGTTCGATTCAAGTTTGACGCGTCAAATTTTGCCATGACAAGTCAAAATCAAACTTGCTGCTAAATTACGTGCTATCTGGGAACCAATCAGCCAGCTAGACTCTGAGAGGAGAAGATAGATTGCGCTAATAGATAGCGCATACGATTTATTATCATGATTTAAAATCAAACAGAGAGCGATTTTCGCTAATAACTACGTTTGCTAGTAGAATAAATTATGAAATTAGGGCTCTAAAGTAATTACTTTTAAAATGGGACAAAATATAAGTTATTATTTTTCAACAAACATTGACTGTTTTTTAGGTTTAATTTTGTTTATAAACGTTAAAATTTCAACATTAAGAAAATAGCCATATAGTTTTCTTTAAAGTGTAATTTCTATATTTAGTAAAAAGATGGAGAATGTTTCAAAATTTTTTTGATAAAAAAGTTAGTTTTTTTACAAATTATAATTGATAATAATATCTATAAAAAACTAGCAGATTTAAACGCTCTAAGCAAATTCGAATTTTAATGACATTTA
Source organism: Araneus ventricosus (assembly GCA_013235015.1). Lineage (NCBI taxonomy): Eukaryota > Metazoa > Arthropoda > Arachnida > Araneae > Araneidae > Araneus > Araneus ventricosus. The sequence continues at coordinate 27,550 of BGPR01003773.1, read as the reverse complement.
TAATGTATTTTAATTTTTATATGATGGATGTTCAGGAATATTTCGTTTCTGATTATGTTTATTTTGGCCTTCCTCTTCTATTCATTCCTCCTGCTATTATTTTTCAGTCCCGCATGTTTTATGATCTTTCTCTCGACCTCCGTATTTTTAATCAAAAAAGTTATTTTCCTTTTTGATACACTGATAAAAGCGATTTTTAAAATTTTTTTAGTCTTATTATTTTCTAGTCTTTAGACTAGGCTGCTTTCCTTTTTCAATTCATCAGAAGGAAGAAGTCGTACTTTTACTCGTATAAACATCTAAGCCTCTAGAAATCGAACCCGGGCACCCTGTTGTTGCAAAGTCGTGCGTAAACCACTTTAGACCGCGTCTTTTTTTAATTTTACATCCATATTCTAAATAATTATTTAAAACTATCAGAATACCACGGAAAACTCATGAGAAGTTCTTATTAAAGCAACTTAATGTTTACTTCGCGTTCAGTAATGTTTTAATATTTTCATAGGTTTTCCTTACGTTTTTGGTGCATTTATATCAAACAAAGAAATTAGAAAAAATGTTGTGTGAAATATAAATACTGATTGAAGTCCTTACTTCTTAAAAATTTTCAATGTATTTTAGATTGCGCGCCCTCCTATTTAATATTGCTTTTATAAAATTTTCGGATTTATCGTCGATTGCAATTTCATCTATTTACATCTGCGACAGAGCAAGTTCATTTAGTCTTTTTTCCATTCGGATGTTTATATTTGAGAATTCACAGAAAAATTAAAAATTGTTTGCTGCCATAGACGGTTAAAAAAAAGTCCAGGCTTTTATAGGGCTCATTTTTTAAATATATTGATCGAAGAAAATTTTAAGATAGTTTTAAAGTGCTTAAAGTTGCGCGTTTTTTAAAATTCATTTTAAATTTGTTAATCGGGAAAAATTACATTATAAATATAAAATAAAAATATGAAAAATAAGATTATTCAATTAAAATATTATCATTTACCTGGTTTGAAACAGAATATTACGAAGAAACTGCAATTGAATAGGAAAAGATGAGAATAAGTGTTTCAGAGCGAAGATATCAAACTCTCTGAAAAGAATTTCACCTATACGGAAGACATCCTTCAACTTCATTTCTCATGAAGTTGACCCCTTAGACCAAATGTTTATACAAAAAAAAAGACTTTCAGAGTTCTAAACGGTTTTCTACAGATTTCCAATGAAAAAATGTTTCGTTTGACCACATGGATTTTTTTTTATTTGTACAAAAATGGTCTACTGTGTGTTGGGCTAAAACGTTCCAAAACAATATAAGCTTTCAAAATGAATTGTTTTAATTAGGGTTGTTGCTTATTAATTAAGAGTAAACAATTAAAAGTAGCGACTTTTTAAATTTTATTTTTCGGACCAGTCGGAATGAGTAATACAGCGAGCACGTTGCTCGATGTCCAAATTTCTACTTAGCCAACATATAAGTCTACAGTGGGTGCTCTGCTAATATTGTGTATTATCTAATCTATTTATCTACTAACATTATTTGTTATCTCGTATTTGAATTGTTTGGTAAGATGGTAAAATTGAAAAATAGCATACCAAACAGGGGCAGGTCGTGAATAGATATTGCATGACAGCAGCAGCCCCAATATTTTTAAGTGTATAAATTTAATTATTTACCCTCTGACCGGAATATCTGTCGTTATGACAACTAGACTACATGTTAAATACACGAGTATTCAAAGGATATTCCGGTCAGAGTATTAATTGTGACGATTTTTCACGTAATATTAAAATCCATCGTCAACAATTTCTTCCGAACACTTTATACTTAGCACAACAAATGAAAATCGTTCTTGAGACTCATTCTGATGAAAGAAGAACTACGAAACTGTGTCTTCTTAGTGCAGTTCTCATCGTATTGTGACCATATATAATGACACAGTGGCGAATCCAGAATTCGGGTCGGGGAGGCTTGAGGTCATAAAAATTTTGCAGCGTCGTGACGAATGTCAAACCTCATGGCTTATGTAAACCAAAACACTTTAACTTTGCAGACTTGACTCACCTGGCAATAAGAATCATAAAGAACACTACAATGCTTTCGATAATTTAATAAAAAATACAATGAAATAACTAGCCCAAAAATGTCTTCACCCACGTCAACGCTACAAGTACAAGTAGAATGACTAGAAAAGTAGAAAATTTCCGAGCCTGGCAACCCCAGTAGCACAAAGATATTGAACAATATTCGCAATATTGTATAATATTGTACAATATCATATAATATTATATAATATCGAACAATATTGTACAATATCGAGCAACATGGTGTGCTACCTGGGAAGCCAAGAAGCAATGTTGTCACATTTTTATTTTTTTTAAAAAACGAAAATTAAGAACAAACAATTGTAGTGATTTTAAATAAAATCAAGAATACTGGCTTAGCTCGGGGCCTGCAGCCCCTAACCCCCTGGATTCGCCACTGTAATAATATACGTGCACGCAGTGGCGTAGCAAGGGAAAATGGCGCCCAGAGCATAATATGATTTTCTTTCGCTCTCAGTCGCCGCCAGTGGCTTAGCAAGGGTAAACAATGTCGGGCATCATATTTTTTTCGCCTCTACAACATATTTCGTTCTGTCACCATGGCTCCTCTTAAGACTGGCGCCCAGGGCATTTATACCCTTGGCTCCCAGTCGTCACACTACTCCATCAGCCGCGGAATTTTAGACAAAGCGGCAATGTTGGTCGAGCAGTTCCGTTTCTATGATTTCAATTGCTGTTACTATTTGCGCTCCCTTTTCCGAGTGGAAAAACTTTCTGCATCAGGGTGTCCACTCAAATTTGGGAGAAAAGTTCCAGGTTTCTCCAGACTTCAAGCACTGATTTTCCAGGTCGTTGGAATTAAAAGATTAAGAGCTAATATCTGATTCATTTAAAATTTTTTTACTTATTTATAGAAAAAGTACTTTAACCCTATAGCCCACAAATCTTTTTTCTTCATATACAAAATAAATAAATAAAATAATATTTTTTTAACAATAAGTATTTTAAAAGTTGCAATAATAAATTATCTAGTTGATAACCTAAAATTGAAGCTACTAGTAGTACAAATGTTTATTCATATTAAACACTGGCATGCAAGTTTCAAACTAAACGAAAATTTTGCTGAAAAATTGTCAGAAATGTATGAACATGATCATTGGAGGCGATTTCGACAGTTGCAAGCAGTCTGCAATTGATGTTCTCTCAAAATTGCCCTTGCTAGTTTTGGTGTGATTTCGAGCATTTGATGATTTGGTATAAAACAAACAAAAAAGTGAAAAAATCAGGCTTACACTTTTTCGAAAATTTGATTCCTAAAATCTGGACTTAATTTCAAGATTTCTGCAGACATTTTTGGTGATTCCAGGTTTTTCCAGACATTTTTGGTGATTCCAGGCTTTTCCAGATAGTGGACACCCTGTGCATCCCCAAAATTTTAAAAATAAGAATAAAGGATTAAATAATGATAAATAAAGAATCAATTTAAAATGTTTTTATTATTGTTAAATTTGAATAAAAAATTTTATGATTTTTCCGACAGTTTCTAATTACAAATTTTCGGAAAGAAGACATCTCTCTGCATTGGGAAGAAGGTGATGTGAAAGCGTCCACGGCCAGTGGCGATTTTTCGCACAGGCGCTAGAGGTGCTCGCCTAGTGCCTTGAGACCCTGGGGGCCTCAATATCTATTCGACGTACATCGCAATGCAAAGCCGACAGCGAATTTACGACGTTGGGTTGAGGAAGCGTCTTCAAAACAATTTTGCGCCTGTGGCCTTATATTATGAAAATCCGCCATTGTCTACGGCATTAATATTATTTTGTATGGTCCTATTTAGGATCGTGATCTGGAGTTTAACTAGCCCTGATTCAGGGGGAAAAGAAAAACACCGGCAGCTTGAAGGAACGTAACTTCATAAAGTTTACCAGTAATTGCAATCTTATTTCAGAAACTTCACAGCACACTTACAGAGAGATATAATACAATAAATTACTTATTTCCTATGGCAGTTTCTGTGTCTACATCAGAGCCTGAATTTCACTTTTCAACATTAAAACATTCCTTAAGACATATTAGGAAGCAGGATATGTTACATACACTGTCTGATTAAAAGTATCCGGACACTTTCGGATTTTCACATTTTTTAGAATTTCTCCTGAAAGGCTAAACTGACTGCCATTGAAATTCGCCCATGTAAAGAGTAGAGTCTAACTCACATTTTACAGTAAAGATTCGGTCCTAAGGGCAATTGGGGGACCGTCTATAAATTGATGAAGAAGAAAATTATTTTGGCCCACCCGCTTCAAAGAAAGCTTATAACGAGATGAAACTTTCAGCAATGGTAATATTTGATGTACATAATATTTTCGTGGATTTTCGTAAACGAAGCTCAAATATTCGGGAAGATATAAAGGTTTCTTAAAAACTCCCAAATTTTCCCGTCTGTTTTTTGCTTATAACATACAGAGTTTTCTGTTATATTATACGAAACTTACAGAACAAATGTAAATATGTTAGAGAAGCATTGTGTAAAAATTTGGAAATAAACCTTTTCAATATTAGAGAATATATGAGTAGTTGTAGTAAATAATATTTTACTGCGCATGCGCAGGGCATAGAGTAATTTATGGTCGAAGTTCAAGGGCAGTCAGTTTACCCTTTCAGGAGAAATTCTAAAAAATGTGAAAATACGAAAGTGCCCGGATACTTTTGATCAGATAGTGTATACTTTCAGCGGCTAAAACATTTGTCGAACATTTGTCATAAGAGCATCAAGGTAAAAGTTATTGATTTTTACGTTAGAAATAAATCAAGGATTTTATTAAAATTTTTTGAAATAATACTTGTAGCTTATTTATTATATAATGAAAGTATTCATTCATTATTACTGTAGTTATATCATAAAGATTTTCTTGTATATTTTAGATGTTGAAATAATTTCTCTGATTGTACACATGCACTATATGATCAAAAGTATCCGGACACTTTCGGAATTTTACATTTTTTAGAATTTCTCTTTAAAGTCTATACCAACTGCCCTTGAACTTCGACAATGTGAAGAATAGAATCTAACTCACATTTTACAATGAAGATTCGGTCACGAGGACATTTAGGGGACCGACCAGAAATTGATGATGAAGGAAAAAAAATCCGTTCCACAGAAAGCTGATAATGATTTACAAATTTCATCAATGGTTTTGCTTAATATGCGTATTGCTTACATGCATTTTCGTAAAAATAGCAAGTGTATTCTGGAAGATATAAGGCTTACATAAAAAATTCCAAATTTTCCTGCATGTTTTTTGCTTATAACATGCAGAGTTTTCCACCAAATAATACGAAACTCACAGAATATTTGACAATGTGTTAGAGAAAAGAAGTTAATACTATGAATATTAGAGGAAACATTAGAATTAGCAGTAAATAATTTTTTTTACTTCGCATGTGCGAGATATAGCGAATTTTTTTTTGTCATAACTTCAAAGCCATATATATAGGGAAACTTATATAAATATTCCTGTGGAATACCATTAAGATATAGAAAGATATCAGCATTGCAGTTAGCAGAATTTCTGCTTATCTCTAAGAGAAACAAAATGATGAGGGTTTTTCTGCAAATTGATATTTTTAAACTTGTATCTTCGGATAGTAATCTTCGAACTGCAATTTAAATTATGAATTTTATTTATAAGTATGCTGGGTATTCAGCATATTCAATCTTTATTAAATTCTTTAAAATTATTCTAAAATTCAAGTTTAAAAAATATCAATTTGTGGAAAAACCCCTCATCATTTTTTCTCTTAGAGGGAAGCAGAAATTCTGTTCGCTGCAATGCCGATATCTTTCTAAATCTTAACTCAACTGGAATTTTTATATAAGTTACCTTATATATCTGGCTTTGAAGTTATGAAAGAAAAATTTCGTTACGTTCGCACATGCGCTTGCGCAGTTAACAAATTTTTACTACAAATACTCTTGTTTCCTGTAATATTCAAATTATTTGATTCAAATTTTAATACAAAGCTTCTTTTACATATTGTTAAATATTCTGTAAATTTCGTATTATTTGGTGGAAAACTCTGCATGCTATAAGCAAAAAACATGCGGAAAGATGTGTGATTTTTTAAGAAAACCTTTATATCTTCCAGAATTAGCTTGCTATTTTTACGAAAAGGCATGCAAGCAATGGGCATATTAAGCAAAACCATTGATGAAATTTGTTAATCATTATCAGCTTTCTGTGGAACGGGGTGAGGCCAGACTTTTTTCTTCTTCTTGAATTTCTGGTCAGTCCCCTAAATGCCCTCGTGACTGAATCTTCAACTTAAAATGTGAGTTCAAGCCATTCATCACATGGTCGAAGTCCAAACTCATTTCCTCCAGATTTTCTGGAGAAATTCTAAAAAATGTGAAAATCCGAAAGTATTCAGATACTTTTGATCATATAGTGTACTAGCAGTACACGCACGGCGTTGCCCGTGGCATAATGACTTCAATAAAATAAAAAAAGCTCGAAGTTCTGAAAGCGAAATCATGTATATTATTGATTTCGCCCTCGATTTTTTAGTGAAAGTACACGCAGGAACTTGAGCGAGATGAATAACGTGTTCTTTTAACTAAAGATATCAGCATATATGCGCGACTATCAAAAGTATAAAAAAAATGAATCAAATGATTCTTAAATCAGTAAAATGAAGTAATTAAGATTAGCTGACGCAATAAAATGATCTTCAGTATGGCGCGATTTTCACTTGGTACCGCCAGCTAATCGGATAGTAGAAATGCATTCTGGGAACTGAGAGTAAAGCTTCGTCGATTCGGATATGCGTGAGAAAATGTTTTGAACTGATCAATAAAAAAATTCATAGAAAATCAGAGAAAAAAGATATTTTAACCATTCTTGTCTTAAAACAAGGATAAATATTCCGGTTTATACCTAAAAAAAATTGGAAATGATAGCGTTATTAGAAAGTTGGATGCAAGAAAATAAGAATTGAAAGTTAAAAATATAAATGAAAAGTGACTATTATTTAAAAATTTCTCAAAATTCAGTAAATTATGTTAGAAATTTAAAAGAAACTTCATTCGAACGAAAATTGTTTGTTCTATCCGATGGTGCATTGATTGTTTTTCAACGATCATTAGAAAAGACATTACAGCCGTAAACGCGCCAAAAATGACCCAAAGCAACACAAAACATTAAATTAAAAAAATTTAGATTAAATTTTAAAATTCTGGCTTCGAGGTGCATTGAGTCACCATTATGACTACCTGTGTGTCAAATTTCATGACTCTAAGTGCGGTATATTCGTCTGGACATCGCACACACACATACACACTCAAACATTGCCTTTTATAAGTATAGATTTTAAACCTACATATTCTATTACATGCTTCATACACGGTCTCTTTATTATTCAGACGCAGTTACATAAATCTTTATAAATAAGGGTAAGGGATCAAAGAAAATTAATTAGAAAAATTTTCGAATTTAAATTTTTAATTCAAATTAATCCTTTAGCTAACTAACCTACTCCAAACCAAAATAATAAAAGTACTTTATTTGATTAACAAGTTTTCCAAGATTTGTGAAATTAAGTGTGTAGGGGTGTTAAGTAGTATTAAGTAAGCAGGGGTGTGAATTTTGTTTTTCCTACATCTCCTTTGCTACTGAAGATACAAAAATGATTATTTATTCGTACTTAGGGTGTTAAATTTTGACAATAATTGAAATCTTTTATGCTACGCTGCTGGCCTCTCCCATGAATCTAACTACTCTAGTAGGTACTTTGCCACTTTGTTATTGGTTGATATACCTTCCTACAGATATAAGTGCAATCAAGTGCCGTCTACCTTCTTCATAATACTTTCTTCATATACCTTTCAAACATGATTTGTAACAATGTTTTCATTGTTGTAAATAAAATTCAAACCATTCTCATTATTTCAGTAAATCTTTAATTCATCTAAACAAGCTTCTGCAATTGTTACGGTTGTGATGGTATAAATTGTTTTCTTGGGAAATTAACTCCAAAGCAGAATTTTTACTTTAGTATTCATTGCATTTCTGAAATATTTTATCACACCTGCTTCAAAGTAGTATCTTTTGTAACAGCAGTTTTTGTATTTATATTAAACGTGGCAACAGATATTTGATTTCAGGCTTTTTTTTCTGTGTGTGAGGTAGACTGAAATGATTTTCATTCTTTCTTCAAGCATTTAATCTCATGCTTTCCTGCCATTTAAAATTATGAGGCATGAAAACGCTTTTAAATTTTTGTATATTGCATGAAAGGCAACTTTTTATTCAAATTTTGGTTAGGCTTAAGAGCAAAGTACTGCCGCCAAACTTGAATTTTCTCAAGTGATAATTAATCAAATTTGGTATTAGATTTAGAGCAGTTTAGAACTAATGGTAGGAAGCCAGTTTAACGGTAGAAGAAAGAGTCGAGAAGTTGGCGATGGAATAATATCACTGTGTAGGTATTTTTCTGATCAGTCACACAAACACTAAAAAGAAGAGAATTGTACTCAGGAGAATGGTAATAAAAACCACGATTTCAAAAAGCTTCTGTTGTCGCCGTGGGAATCAATGATTGGGAAGGAAAAATGAGTATTAAGTACAGCTAGATTCGTGTCAGGTGGTTCAAACTTCGGAGAGAAAAATATAAGAGGAATTTTGCTGCTGGCCGAGGAGGTCAGATGACTCGGGAGTGGACGAACGAAAATCAAACAAAGACGCTGCTCTAAAAAACATTAACTATGTTTAAAGTGCTACAAGTTCTGAGTCTTGAAAATATTTTTATCCTAAGCAATGCCGTGTATATCAGCTAGCATTTTATAAAATTGACTTCTAGATCAGATTCCGTTTTAGGTGCTACCTAACTTGGTATATTTATTTATTAGTAGTTTTTAAATTATTTTTCTTCGAAACTCTTGTTGTCTATTCTTACTCGCAGATTAGAACTTCACAATATACTTTTAAGTTTTCTTGTTTTTATCTCATCCATGGTGTTACAATATTTAGCAGCTCATGTTTAAATACTGTAAGCAACTTACTAACTTTAACACAGACAAAAAGGAATCTACCTTTGAAGGAATTTTTTGGAAATCCATCAGATACCACTTTTTCAGTTTTAGACATGTATACAGTTAAAACATGGACAGGAGTTGCCACAATTATTTTTTTAAAGCTGTTAAACGCCTTGAATTCCAAACTCCATGTTACTCGGCAACCCTAGTCAAATATTCGTTTGTGAAAAATACTAAAATTCTAGATTGGTTTCAAAGGCATAGTTACTTACATAGAATATATGAGAATCGTTTGACTGAGTAGGTATATATAGTGTTTTTGTATTCAGTGACCGATTATTTTAAATATTAATGCATATCAAATAACTACGTATCTACAACTACTTTTAGTTCAATATCACTTTTTATAAACATAGAAATTGAATATTTATTTGAGAAGAAATAAGACTTGATATGAATTTTTAAATCTTTTCATATCAATGCCCCATTTGCTGATCTTCATGTAAAAAGTATCGAGTATATTATTGAAGAAATTTGAATTTATATCAGCATCTTCAAACGTCCAAACCGAAGACATTGTTTTTCCTCTAATAAACAGGAGTAGTTATTATTGATTATTATTTATTCTCAGATTATCTTATAACGACCAAAAGCTTACAAGGTCGGATATTTGTAAACAAACAACACTGATAAAACGGTCATTAACGTCGGGCTGTGTGAAATATATTAGGGCATTAACAATGCTTTGCTGATCTCATCTTTCTTTCTTGAGTTGCATAATTAACGCAATGAATGGTGGGTATTTTAATGATTTTTGAATTGTTCTTCAATCTGAATATTTTAGTAAGGACTAAGAAAAAATAAATCATTTGTCTAAAGGTGCGCTTTCTAGTTAAAACAAGCAGGATATTCCGCTGTCGTTTCGTATACTAGTGTAATTCTTTTTGGTTATGTTAGTGAAAGTAAACATTTGCAGCTGATTACCCTTCTGTATCAAAAGCTACCTGTTAGTCGATAGTTGCTTAGCAAACGTCAAACAAAGAAGTTAGCTATCTTTACACGCAACAAAGATTATAAAAAAATCTTTTTTGTATCACCTATTTGCTAGTGCTCTGTTTATTAAAATAAAAATGCACTCTGAAATGACCGTTGATAGAATCATATTTGCATGCCTGTAGTGGAAAGTCATATTTTCTGTGAAATGGGAAGCTCGCATGCATAGATGCAGACAGTATTCATATGGAATTTGAGAGTGTTAAAACAAAGGCTTAAATTTCGTAGTATAATTTTTTGCAGCTTATTTGATTTTTAAAAAGTTCATGGAAAAAATATCTCTCGGAAGCAAGATTCGTGATAGGGCATAGAATAAGTATTTAGCAACAGTATTATAATCACGCATGCATTTAATAATAACCTAATTTCAGTGATATAAAATATCAAACATGATTATTTAATATTATTAAATGTCTCTCTTCTTCTAATGTTCAGAATCCTATTCATTTGTAGCATTTCATTTTTACTATAAATGCGTTAATTTTTATATATATTTTTGGTTTCTCTAAAATGTTTTAACTATCGCGTGACCGCTAAAGGGCGCTACTGTGTTTGTCAAATGTTTTAAACTTCGTATTTCCTTCTAATTGCAACCAGCCGACGGGACACATTTTAATCGCAGCGTCACGAGTTCTAGGTGATTCCGCAAAAGTGTAAATTCCATTTTGTGTAAATAGTATTTGTCTTTAATACAAACGTGGTTAGTTCTCTTTTTTTGACCTTTTACATGCAAATTCAAATATTTCCAGAAATATCCGTGAACGTGTTTTCACGGAGATTTCTTCGTTACCTCCCAGTTGAACCGCTGCTACAAAACAATGTTGACGCAACAAACAAACATCGACAAAGAGCCCTCTGTTCTCGAATTGTTGTGTACAAAAATGAGACTTTGATTTTGGAAATCTATTTTCAAAATTCGTGTTTCTAATTTATTTAATTTGGGTACTTTGTAATGTACCATATAAACGTAATAAAACTTTATAAAGCAGGTATTAGAGGTGACTTGCTGACAGAATCAGCCTAATGATCGGACAACTGCAGATTTGCATACACCAAAGAAATCTTGTCGGATCATCGAGTGCACTGAAGTGGAAGATGATTAATGTAATTAATGTCCTCGTGTAATGTAACGTTGGTTTATAATGTTTTTTAAGACACCTAATTAATAATTATGTTCAAAATTACATGGTTATGCCAATTTCTTTTAGTGTTCGGATTCAGTTTAAATGTGGAGGTATGCATTTCTAGGTTCGCTTTTCCCAAACTTTTTTTTCCTCCTGTAGCTCTCGAAAAGTCTTTTCATTTTTGAGCAGCCCCTACTTCCCCACCCCAAACGTCCCACCGCACAAAGATAGTTTATGCTAAGAGCTTAGGTTAGTTTAAGAGTAAAACGACTCGAATTAACTTAATAACATTTGTAGGATTGCCACTTCTATTTCCTTATGATACCCATGGATATTATAACAGAAGTGGGTAATTTATTAGAACGTGAAAGGAGTTGATAAAGAGTAAAATCAGCTTTTCATCGGCTTTACCCTTTTAATCACTTATGTTTTATGGTTTCCGCCACTGCCAACGTTCGACACCCGATTTCACTGAAGATTGGCCGTGTATGTGGGCTTGCTCAGGGCATCCTAGAGATAAAACCAGTTTTACTACTTAATTTACTTAACTTTTATTATTACTTGAATGGTTTTGAAATTATTCTCTGTAATGAATTTTTCATGCTAAATGTAAACATTTGAAACTGAGTTCTAAAAACATATTTCTTAAACATTTTGTGTTTTTAATATTTTGAAATCTCTTTAAAATGATTAAATTATTAACATCAATACTTATGGACATCAGCATCATTTCTTAGTCAGAAATTGAGTATTATATAAAATAATTTAGAAAGAAAAACGACAGAGGAAGAACGTAAACAACGTGTTAAGCGTACTGCTCCCATCGCTTAATCTTTCTCCCTCTTCGGCTGTTCCAGGCCCATAGAATGAATACTCGTCGCGGCCTGCTGCACATTAAATCGGATGTAGTGTGTCAAATGTCCTCCCACTGGTGTGGTGCTGAAGTTTGGAGAGTGGGTACCAGCTCAGACGCCGTCCTCCTCATCTGACCGCGGTTCAAAATTACGAGGTCTGTCCCAAAATAGCCCTCGTGTTGCTTCCAAAACGGGACGTTAATATAACTAAACATTTAATTTAGTTTAGTTATATTAATGAGAACAGAGGTACCACAGGTTGAGAACTCTCTGTTCTAGGGTAAGAATGGGTTAGTTATATTAAGGCAATTGCCAACGTTACTTTCGCATATCCTCCCTAAGGGGTATGTGTACCACAGGTTGGGAACCTCTGTTCTAGGGTAAGAATGGGTTAGTTATATTAAGGCCATTGCCAACATTACTTTCGCATATCCTCCCTAAGGGGTATGTGTACCACAGGTTGGGAACCTCTGCTCTAGGGTAAGAATGGGTTAGTTATATTTTAAGGCCATTGCCAACATTACTTTCGCATATCCTCCCTAAGGGGTATGTGTACCACAGGTTGGGAACCTCTACTCTAGGGTAAGAATGGGTTAGTTATATTAACGCCATTGCCAACGTTACTTTCGCATATCCTCCCTAAGGAGTATGTGTACCACAGGTTGGGAACCTCTGCTCTAGGGTAAGAATGGGTTAGTTACATTAAGGCCATTGCCAACGTTACTTTCGCATATCCTCCCTAAGTGGTATGTGTACCACAGGTTGGGAACCTCTGCTCTAGGGTAAGAATGACAAGTCCTTGCCCTAGTAATCAGCAAATATCAGTAATTTTAGTTTTCTATGTGAATGACCGTTTAATTTCTTAAATCATTTTGATGCCATAAGACATCACGGGCCGTAAAACATCTCTACCCAATACAACTGTCGTATATCTGCCGAGAATGTGAATAGCACATTTTATGAAAAGAAGTAAACTGCTCGCATTTTAATCGTTTTCACACTCGGTTTACCTCAGGATTCTGCCTCTTATTTAAAATTAGGTAAGTGCATAAATTTTTGACTAATTAATTTAATCGGATTTGGAAGGAAGAGATTTCGAACGGAAGGAACTCCGGATATCCTAAATTTTAACTTCTACATTTTGGTGCTTTAAATAGATTAGAGCCAGTTTCATAGTTTCCAGGACTTATAACTAAAACTAGAAAATCACCCGTCATGGTATGACGGGTCAAAATTGCCTCTTCATTCGAGAGATTTCCCTTCAAATTTGACGTGTTTAAATAGATATATATGCGAGAAAAATGTTTAACATTGATTGAAAACAAAATAAAATAAACGTATGACAGGAAATATTTTTTTATTTACATACTATTTACAAATTTCTTTATTCAAAAAACCTCTTGGTAAACAACATTCCGTATGAAGTATTTTGCGTTGCTTAAGAATTTTTTTATAATTCAATAACCATGAAATTCTCAGCCTGTCAAGCGTAAGTCAAAAGTTAAAATTTCAAAGGAATTCTTTTTCGAAATTCTAATCAAAACAAAGGACTTCTATGCTTGTCAAACGTTGCCAAAAATATTATCAAATTATATCAACACGATTGCAATAAATAATCAAATGCATCGTGGCGTCCAAACTATATCACGCGTATGATATAGCACTGACGTGATTTCCTACTTCTATTAAACAACGGAAATTAATTTGAAATATATGATTAATATAATTTAAAATTTCTAGGGAACTATTGATCATAACGAGATAAATTTTATATCAATCGATGGAAAATTTTATTTCACTATTTTAGAGCTATTAAATTTGAAATTAGAACGAAAATTACTCTTTTAAATTACTGAAATTTAGGTGCTCTAACAATGAAATAATGCTATTTAACGTCTGAAAGTACTATGGCGCGAGTTTTATTGTTGGTGACGTCAGAGCGTTACCGAGAGACAGATCTGGGCTATTATATTAGTAATTCAGCCGACAAAATTCATGCAACCACATATCGCAAAATGCAATGAATTGTGGCTGCAGAACCAGCACTGTGTGTAATCTCCAAACGAGTACGTGCCTTTCTAAAAAAAGTTATTGTAAGATAACTGAAATCTGAAAAGATAAAACACGTCATAATGTTAATCAGTTAATCAATAAAATATTCGCAATGTTTAGAAAATGTTGTTTTTTGCAATTACATTCTTGAGAGTTAATATTTATGATAAGAGAAATACGCATTTTTCCCAAAATAGCCATAAACTAATGATGAATAGATAATTTCAGTACAGATAAGAAATAATCTCACATACAATGGATGCAAAATTTGAAGTAAAGAAATAATTAAGTAATCATCAGTTCATCAAGATAATGAATAAAGAAAGATTGTATGCATCGATACCGATAACTATATTTCAAAATCTCTTTGCATTAATTAACTAAGACTTTTTGTTGAATGATAATTATAAAATACAAATATTTATATACCTTTTAAACATATTTAGTGCATTCTGTTAGTTATTTTATCTTTCACTAACATGAGCTGAAAAATTACTGACAATTTATTTAATAAATTTTCAGGTTTCATACCTGACATATAACAAAGGAACCAGACAAATGGATTCATGCATGCAATAAACCTATTAATTAGTGGTTGTAGTTAGCTACTGTTTTTTATTGCTGAAGTCGAGTATTCTAGTCCTAAAAATCTTTTAGTAAGTGGTAAAGTTTCTTTTTTCTCAATAATGTTTTTAATTTATTTTATTTCCGAACGAAAAATATATGTTGAAAAATATATATATTTCCACTTTTTAAAAAATATAATAAATATGATGTTAAAAGCTGACTTCAAAAGGAGCAAATATGGCTTTGGGTTAAAATTATTCCTGCTGAATTTTAAAATAAACTTTAATTTTTATTATATAAAAACCTTACTCGATATAGAGTAAATTACATGCAGATTTATTTAATGGTTCTAGAACTGCTTATTTCGAAATTACAAATTTTCACAGCCTGATTTTTAGTGTACGAATATAATACAATTGGAGCCAATGCATGTTTTTATATGTGTATTCTGTCAGAACACGTAAATATTTTCTTTAGGAAGTTTTCATGCAAAACCAATCATCATTTTTTTCCTATAAATTTTAGAACTTCAAAAAATTCTGACTTCTGAAAAGATTCTATGTAAATCAATCCTCGACACTTGAGTACTATTCAATATTTGATTTAAAGAAAAACAAACATTCCTGCATGACAAGTAGTAATTCAATGTTTTGCACTTCTGTTCTGTTAATTATTTCAAAATTTTCATTCTGTAGTTCCTTTGAATGATAACAATTTAATCATATAGAATGCTGAGTATAAAAATTTCTGGTTAATTTCCACCATTAGAAAGAATATGTTGGACCAGAAGATAAAAAGGTTTTTTTTATTATTGTTTATTTAAAGCGCAGTTTTCCGTCTTCAAATTTGCAATGATTTAGAAAAAAATACTCTCCAATTATTAGCACACTTCGTGTCTGTTTTCAAACTTTTTTTATAGATGAGTAATAAATAAATTTCGTAAACTTATCCCCAGTAACTCATAATTATGTTTTACTATTACAATAATATCATATTCTTCATATTTAGCTCACTATTGAGTCCCTTATTATTAGAAAAAAATTATGAGTATATTTTGCATAAAACCAAAAATAAATAAATGAATGAACAATTTATTTGCATATATATACAGTTTGTTGAATGATCGATGTTCAAAGCATTCACACACAAAAAAACAGATTATTCTGTTTTTGATAATTCTTTTAATTGATAACCATTATTAAAATTTTGTTCGTTTGCATTGTGTTTTCTCATGGCAACTATTTTCATTTCAAATATCTTAAATGATTTCTGATAGCTCAAAAACTAACACGTGTTGTATTTTACAATTATTTATAAAATTCATAATCGCTTGTATAAATAATTTGATTTATTTATGTATTAATTTATATTTAACTGTGCTTGGTTTATGAAGCGAATAGAAGATTTGTTGCATAAGATTTTAGGGGTTAAAAAATGTTGAGCTGGAAGTCAGTAAACAAATGATGTTAAAGAAAATTAATAAACTATTTGCAAATGAATTATAATGGTTGCACCCTTTAAACATATCTTAAGGAAATAAAGCATTCAAATTAATTATAGTTAACTAAGAATATAGATTCTGTACAGCGGCCAGTGCCCTTTCTAAAAAGTGATGGAATAGAAAACTTGGATGTAACGAAATCAGTAAGTTACATGCTCGTGAATAGAACAGAAAAAAAAATCATCGATTTACTCTTTTCTCATAACAATGATGAATTATGAGGTTGAAATCGCGCCATGTTCCTCTGGGAAATCTCGTAGTTGTTTTTAGAAAATGAAGGCTATTTATGGAACAGATATAAATTTCTCTTACAGTTAGTATAAATTGTTCTCTGTGATAAGTATACCGCTTTAGAAAATTATTATAGATCGTGTTTCTCAAAAATAACGCGAGTTCCCATCGTTATTTGGCAGATAAAAGGCGGGGAGACTCGACTCCCAAATTTTGCTGCTTTCGATTTGAAAATTTTGAGTGGAATCAATTCACATGATAACCAGACACAGAGCCGGCCCTAAGCCGATTAGACCAATTGCTCCCAATAGGGCCCCGCGTTTAATGGGGCCCGCGCCCTCATGCCATCTACTCTTGGTACTGTTCAGTGGCGTAACTAGGGTGGAGATGGCAGGACACTGCCGTGGGCGCCATTACCGAAGGGTGTGAAATTGAGTTCAAGAATTTAAGTGAGCTAATTTTTTCTTGCTTTCTTGTATAAGAAGTATACAAAGGAAAAGCGTTATGATCGCAAAAAAATTCGTTCTCAAGATTTTGTTGAATTTCCACGTTTCAGACCTCCCTGAGTTCGAAAAAAGACATTTTTGGAATTATGTTTATCTGTCTGTGCTTGCATTAAATCTAAAATTCAACAAGCTAGGCAACTGAAATTTGGTGCATGGTCTTGTTAATAACATTGGAGATCTATATCAGTTTTGTTTTCAATCGGATAGGAAGGCGTACAAAATCCATACTGGGTTTTCTTCGCTGTACTACAAAGCACAAAGCGCGCCATATTGTGTCAGTATAAGAGGAATTCGAAGAGATCGCTCCCACTGGCTTTTTTCTTAACCCTAAGACTTTAGAAATTTAAAAAAAAAATAAATGTTGACCGAAATTGTTTCCAGTTGGCGCCCCGCACCTCCTAAGGCTGGCTCTGCCCAGACACATCACGAACATAATTTCATGTGCCATCTAAGGGCAACGGCTGCGATTTTGAGTGGGAGAGGACAAAAAGTTGACAGACAACTAAAAGTACGGCAGTAGGTAGGAAACAAAATTCTAAAAAATTAGCTACAAAATTAGCTAGCTTTTCCGGACACTATTGCTTTTTTATAATTCCTAATTTTAGGCAGCTAAAATGAAATAAAAAATAATTTTTCTGCAAAAAGTGGGGGGAGGTAAACGCTCCCTCGCCACTAAAGGAGCCGTATACACTTGCGCGCCGAACGGTTCGCGAACAACTAGTTCGCAGGTGTGATCGGCAGTGGTGTAGTCCTAAAATAAGCAGTGCTGGAACTCTCTAACCTGGGTGAGCGCTGTTTTAAGGATGTTTTCACAGTTTTCTTATTTATTTCTCGCAACAAAAGCAGTGACGGAACTGCGTTCCGTCTCTACTACACCCCTGGTGCTCGGGGTTTTTGGTTCGACGCGAGCAGTTCGTAAACTATCATGTCTGTTTTTCGGCGAACACAAAGGCATTCTCAGTTCATGTTCGGACGTGTTCCAATGTAGTTCGTCGTTCTCCGCGAACTTCCTTCGGTCCTGAAAGGTCAAATCTGCGAATCAAAGCAAGACCCCTCACCTCACCCTATTGTCGACTGAAAACGATGATTAATAGTTCTAGGTTTTTTTTTTCTTTCTCAGTGTTCGCGGTTGGTTCGTCATGAAAATAATTTAGTTCGGCTCGCAAGTGTATGCTCAACTTTGATAAATAAGAACGCGCTTCGTTGTGCGATATTACATCCTTTTCCATCTACAACAGGGCAATGGGTTTCACAATTAAATTGGTGTCTTATATCACGTGAGTATAGATTGACTTCATTTTATTGTTCTATGTGAGTAATCTTCTGAATTAAAATGAAATAAAAAACGAAAGGAATGGACATCTTTACAATTTACTCACATTTCTTACATCTGAAATCACATAGTTGTATTATTTTGGCTGTTTGAAAATGCTTCTTCACTGTGAAGATTGAATACAGTAAAACCTGTCTATAACAATTTTTCCTAAATTTTTAATTAAACCTGTCTATAACCAGAAAAAATATTGTTATAGACAAGTTGAACTTTTCCGCATTCAATATTTATGAACGTGTGCAGCCGGCAATTCACTTGAAGACTAGCCATGCCATTTGTTCCAAGTCCGTTTTTTTCCCACCCATTTTAATCGAAAAATCCAGGCACGTCATTCGCTTGAGGCTTCAAAGTGTGCTGGCGGTAGGGGGAACGAAGATCGCTCCCCCCTACAGCCGCTCTTCGATCCCTCTATTCCACCGGCAGATTTTCGATTTTCTAGCCTCGAAGCGAGGTCCCTATCTATTCAGACCCTTTTATCTTACCGCTACCCTCGTTCGAGGCCCCAAACTGGAAACGGCGCCTGAAGTGTTGGATTTTGATTTTGTTGGAATTCCTGTTTCCAAAAACCGCTGTGCTAATTTCCATCGGTTTCTGAAACTGAAGATCACTTTTCCTTCCCGTGTTCCAAAAATTCCTGTTTGGAAAATATATGAATGGCCTGCTTAACGTGCACAAAGCCGAATGAGAAAGCTTTTCTACCACATCCCCACTAACAATTCTCTAACTGAGAATGTTTTCCTGCGTATAAATGATTGAGCGTCATACTGATTATTTTTGAAATTATAATTATAATATTATATATACTTTTGGACCAATTTTGAATATATTATTCATTGCACGACCAAAAATTGTGTCAACTACATAGCAAGCTTTTTGACGAAAAACCACTGAACAATTTGAAACAAAACATTTTATTGAGTGAAATCTTTACTGAAAGAATCTATTTAATAAAACGAATTATATACAGGGTGTTCATTAATTATTGTCGGGGTTTCCGTGCCTCATAACTTTCGAATAAAAAATATTACGCAAAAACCGATAACGTATTCGTAAATTACAACTCAAAGAATTTTACGTGGCAACAATGCGATTTTAGCGCATTTGCAGTCTGGGTAATTATGACGTCATAAATAAAAATGGCGACCGTGCAAGAAAAAACAATGTGTATTGTGGTTTTTCGAAACTGAATTTGGTTTGGGGGTTTGTCAAGAACATTGTGTACAAGACCCCTGTGCCCTCCCTTGATGAACTGAAGCGCAGAATTGTTACTGCGATCCAAAATGTTACCCCACAAATGCTGGAGAACACTTGGAGGGAAATCGAATTTCGTCTCGATGTGTTACGAGCCACGAAGGGCAGCCATGTGCAAATTCATTAATCTTTTTAATATCATTAATGAAATTCTTTGAGTTGTAATTTACGAATACGTAATCGGTTTTTGCGTAATATTTTTTATTCGAAAGTTATGAGGTACGGAAACTCCGACAATAATTAATGAACACCCTGTATTATACAAGCTAAACCTTTGACGTCTAATTGGAATTCTGAATAAAGCATTTTCAAATTCAATTTTCAAAAAAAAAAAACCCCATAAAATCCCAAGGATAATCTAACTTTTCAAAAGAAAGACATTTAATAGCGCAAAGGGGGGCATCGACAATTAGGAATGACGGTTATCGCGAAAATAACCCGTTTTCGGTTATTGAGGTTTTTTTCATCTTCGGTTTAACCTGGCTGTTATAACAGCTCAAAACGACCGGTTTTCGGTGGGTTTTTTTTTTTTTTTTTTTATAAAAAAACAAACGCCGTTTGTAGACAATTTTTTTTATTAATATTGTTTTTACAGGAAATCAATCCACTGGCAAATATTTATCTGCTCAAAAAGACACTTTCAGTAATCCGCCAAACAACAGACGCCTCGAGGAAGCGGTTGTCTTTGATTGGCCTAAGATGATGAAATTCAAAGCTTCATAACTTGGTAAATTTTAGTCTAACCGAATCTAAAATCGAGCCTCTCTTCCGATCCGGGTTTTTTACCCGGTTATTGGATTTAAAAAAAATAACCGGTTATAACCGGGACCGAAAAACCGGTTAACCGAAACAGAAAAACCGATAGGTTTTTCCCATCCCTATTGAAAATTATATTTAAGAACTCAATTGATAATTTATATCAGAACAGTAAATCACTACTGTGATATTCGTTACAAAAATATTTAGTTATGTCTAAAGTTTTCTTTCTAAAACTTTTTAGCGTGGCAATACGATATTTGTCTTACGAGTGTTGCTTAGCAATGCAGGATAGAAGATGTTAGTTGTTTTTAAGATTAAAAAAAAGTATTGAAGAGAGACCGAAATGTAACGACTGATGTATATAGTTCCAGCGAATGAACATTTATTTTGGTGAAAATTTTGTTAAAATAAAAGTGTTTTTTTATAAAAAGTCTGTTAATTCATCCTGCAATACAGTACACTACGTTTAATATTAAGAATATTCGAAGAAAGATTAAATTAAAAAAAAGAAAGAAATGAAACGGCAAACTATTTTTTTATGGCATAGCAGAATTTTTATTCCTATTATTATTATCTGCCTTAATATTTCACTCTGAAATTATCTCTTGTGTCATTATGAACAAGGTGAAGGAACATAAAAGTGCTGTTCCAAAAATTATACCTTAACTATGCATATTCTAGAAATGGAATGACGATCACGAAAAGTACTTTTGGTCTTGTTAGCTTCCTGCATGAAAAACTATGTGTTACCCCGTTGACAATACGGTAATTTTCATTTAACGTGCTTCATTCCTTTTCTTTGTTTCTGTCATCGCCGAATTTGTTCTGGTCACATGATCACGGACGTCACTTCGTAACCGGGCAACCGTTTTACGAATAGAAAGCTTCTTTTCAGTCCAAGTCAATATCCTCTTGTAAAGCGCAGATGTGGGGCTAATTATGTCCGTCTTTGTGCTTGATATGATTATGGCAAACAGCTAAGGTAAGTGTTAATTGACTATGACTGTGTCAAATTTATCCTTTAATTTCTACACTTTAATTTAATTCAATGCTATGCATATGTTAATATAATTTCAGTTTCAAAACGCTTGCGTCTAAACTATGTTTTTCTATCGTTGCGCAAATGTTTCGTTGCACATCGTTTAAAAATGATGCATAATTAAAGTCACGTTAGAAATTCAAAAATAAGTAACGGAACTAACCTTGAACAATTTGTTACCAATTAATTTTTAAGTTATGTGACACGGAATAAAAACTTAGTATATATGTTCGAAAGCAGTTTTACGCTGATAACTTCAAGCGCTTTAAAAATATACTAAAATATCTCAGAAGAATATATATTTGTTTTTAAATACTTGTTTGAAAGGTTCTCTTAAATAATCGTGCTTCTTGAATATACCTTAGTATGCTTCTAACTTTGCACCTTGAAAGTGCATTTGTTTTTTTTATTTGGAAGCGGTGGCGGTGAGTCGGGGGGGGGACAGTCAACCCCTTTTTTGAGGAAAAAATTAATTTTTAAAAATTTTATTTTAACTGCCTAAAACTAGGAATTATGATAAAGCAATGGTGTCCGGGAAAGCTAGTAATTCTGTAGCTATGTTTTAAAATTTTATTGTCTATCCCCTATACTCCTCGGTTCTTTTAGGTGTCTAGAATTTTTTTGCCCCCCACCCCCACTTATAGTTCGTAATCACCGCTGCTGTTTGAGTGAATTATTCTTGTTTAACGTGTACAATAACTTCTGAGGAATACTGTAGGAATATGTAATATTTTATTAGCGAGAGAGTTATATAGAGATATAGAGGCAGCATTTTTCTCTTTTAAAAATCTGGGTTTACAGCTTTATTATATTTTTTTATTTGGTTTCAGTTTAAAGATAAATTTTCCTATATGAAGCTACATGGGGGTAGTTGAAGACCAATTTCTATTACTTTTTCATAAAATTCCGTTCGCTTCAAAGAAATTAAAATATTGAGTATTAATATGTTAACTTTCTGTTAAACGTTCTTTTAAGTATTTTTTCATTACTATTTAGGACGATATAGTTTTACATTACCCCTGAAAATATTTGAAATGAGTGAAAATGCTTCTCTTTAAGTTTTTTCACAAGTTCATATCACATAATAACTAAAAACAAGTCGGCGCTGCAATTTTGATTGCATCAGATTTGCCCAAGTAAATTTTAGAAATTTTAGTTTTATGGAATGAAACATGACTTTAAAACCTGGTCATATGGTGTTCCATAAAACGGGATCCCTGCAAGCAACTCATTTTCGCAAAGGTATTTTTTGCTTATATACAACATTTCTGTAATTATGAATACACTCAAAACAAAATCTAACTCTACAGTAACTAATTATTATTGCTGCCAAAAAATGATGAAATGTTATTCAGTTTAATGTAATGGCTTCTTCTATAGTATATGAGTGACAGAATCATATACTAAAAATTCAACTTCTTCATGGAACTATTTCTTAAAAGTCATTTAGAAGTTGCTCAACTTCCATGAAACCTAGGTACACTCGTCCCTGCACTTTAAATCTTTAAGAATTTTCATATGTATCGAAGGACTGCGAATTAAGGGGAAACTTCACATCGCATGAATAAGGAACATGAAAGTCGAAAAATATTCTTGAGATACAAGTTTTGAGTACGTCTCAATACCAAATTTTTAAAAATCTATCCGTGTAATTACAGTTAAAATGTTACCCATGAAAAAAATATTTATATCAGAAAAGTGCTTTTCCTTCACGGGAAGCTGAGAGTGCATTCCTTTATTCAATTGCTGAAGATTTAATTTCAGAAATCATTTTAAAGTGGAGGGTGATCATAAATTCAGCTTAGCCTGTTCAGAGCATTCTGCAGCTGTAACTAACAGTCGTATTGATAGCAATACACACTTATACACATACTATTCAAAGTGTGCATTCGAAATTGGTACTATAAGAGACTATTTTTGTGGCTATACGTACTGAAAAAGAATGTTAGAAAAACACATTTACAGAATCACAAAAGCAGAGTAAAACTTGTGAATGAGCCACGAAATACTTCTCGAAATGTTCCACGTCACGAAGGTCTGCCAACAACAGTTGAAGGCAGATCTTTAACTTCAGAAAACTCTAAGAACGACAATATAACTTATTATTCGAACCAAGAATAAAAAGTTCAAGTGAATTCAACACCACAGATAATCTTGTTATTATCATATATTACTGAGCAGAAAGCTTAAAAGTGCGAAATGGGATAATTTTTATCAAAAGTTGCGTTGGTTCTTTTGGAACATTCTTGTGCATCTTCTGTAAGATTATTCAAAAGAACTTTACTCGTATGATTTTGGTAAGCTAGATAAGCACTATTTAACAAGTTAACTCGTTCACCAAGACCAAGTGAGAGAGCATGCAAAATTACAATTACTTGAACCAGAAGCAGTAGAAGATTTGAACATCTTGTGATTGTGTAGAATCTAGCAATAAACAAGACGCCAAAACTAGTTTGCAAACCGAAAATACAGACAACAGTACTGAGAGTGATAACGTTTGTTGGATTTTAACATAAGGATTATTATTGAAATAATAATATTCAAACTGTTTATTGAAAAATCAAATTTGTACGTATAAAGTTCCCATTACATTTCTTCCAATAATCAGAAAGTGCCAAAGGTGAGAAGAAAACTTGTAAAATCACAAATTTTTTCACAGAAATTTCAATTTTTTGTTTCTTGATAAGTTTGTGATTTTAAAAAAATGTAACACGGGTAAAAAAAGTTATAAATCAATGTTTCACATCAATAAGCAAGGTATATTATGGTCAGGGCCGGATTACCGAATAGGCAATGTAGGCAACTGCCTATTGGCTCAGCAACTTTGGGGAGGTCCCCGATATTATTATTATTTTTAAATTATTTTCAGGGCTTCCATTTGATTTACAAGAAGTGTGTTCTAGAGCTTACTGAACTTAAAATCCAGTGTCGTTTAAGTTCAAAACATAATTCTTGGAATATTTTTAATGCTTCCGAATTTATTAGCAGATCAATGGGTCACATGTCAACAGTGGTGGAATACCTTGTATTAGAATATTTAAATTGTATTTAAAATGTTTGTAATTTTTTAACCATTTTATTTAAAATTACTTTTAAATTTAAGTTTCTTTTAAACTCGAGATTTGAAACATTTTTTTTGAAGATTACACCCGCAAGGAAATGTTTTATTTCAGTTTGTCATATTGTTTGTTGCTTAAAAACTGCTTATTTAGATATTAAATTTAAATCAATAAAGTTATCTGGCTTTGGAAGTTGGGGTGGGCCCAAAAACTTACATTGCCTATACTGCCCTCCTAAGAGTAAAAGGCGTATCTCATTTTTTTTTAATTTTCAGATTTTTATTGCTTAGTAATGTTTGTGAGCTGCCCGAAATTATTCCTAAGCAAAAAGGCCATATATTATTAAAAAAATAGTAGAAAACCACCAAAGAATTATGCCTATCTTATAAACGCCAAGTGGATTTTTCTGACTCTACCAGTAACTGTTGCTACTGGCGAGAGAAGATTTTCGAAACTGAAACTGATTAAAACGTATCTGCGATCTAGCATGTCGCAGGAGAGACTAGTTGGTTTGGGAACCATATCAATTGAACGGGACCTTCTGCAGAACATTGATATTGAGAATATTATGAAAGATTTTGCAGATAAAAAGTCAAGAAAGTGATCATGTGAAGATACTTTATAATACTGTGTAAACAATCATATATTTTTAAAATAAATTTGTTCAACACATTATTTTAGTTTCTGTAAGACTTTCTTATATTCTTAAATATTTCTGAAATTAAAAAATTCTGACCATAACATTATTAAGTCATGTTTGCAGATAAAGCATGCATATTTCTAAGTAAACTTTTGTTGGACATTTAAAACACAGACAATACAGAATTTAAAAATTAAGTTGGGTGGGGGGGGCAAATTGTTGTCTTGCCCGGTTGGTAAAATGACCTCGGGCAGGCTCTGACTGTAGGTGATCATGCGTGATATTTCGCACATGGAGCATGGTCCTGTTTTTCAGTTCTGATTAAGTTACAATTATTTAATGATACACAACATCCTTTTCCCACAACTAGAAATCGCATGGAAGTACGTCAGGAGATCATGGTGGGCAATCATGGAGAAATATGCGACTAATTTTATTAATAGTGGTAAAGTCTATATGCTACTAATTTTGCATGCGTCTTCCAATATGTGGAGGTACACCATCTATCAAAGAGGAGGCTGAATTTAGACACTGCCTGTGTTACAAATGGCTATAACAGTGTTCTGAAGCATGTCACAGTCTCTGGCCAAAGTCACTTGAAATGTCTGCAAACCGTTTATAAATAGTACTTTCTTTAAAAACAAAAAAGTTCAGAGGAAAATGTGAATGTGGACCCACACCAGACTGTCAGTTTAAGTGAATGCAGAGAAATTTCTTAAAAACGTATGGATTTGCCCTTACTCAACACAGCAACTTCGGGCTAACAATGCCATTAAAATAAAAGTGTGTTTCGTAGCTCCATAGGATGCCTCGTGACGACGAAGTATTAAGCATCATTCTCGCTAGAAAGGTCAATGCAAAATCGAGTCATTCTCCTTGTCACCTGTAAGCAGTTCGTATATCAGATCGATCTTATACGAAAGAAATGAATTCATTTTCTAACTGCGCTGAAAGACAGAATACTCACAAAGAGTAACCCGCCCTTTTACGTAGACATGCTGCAAAAACTGAATGACTGGACCATCGCAGACAATACGGGGTATTCAACTGTAGTTGATAAATAATAATCTGGCGAAAATTTGAGACCAATTTCATCTTCCCCCTGTCGGGGAGATCGTGCCCCCCTGTCGGGCAAATCGGCCCCCCCGTCGGGCAAATTCTAGCGCCATTCCTGTACGGGTACCGTAAAGGCATCAGGCACGGGGGCATGGGGCGGCGTTCTGTCTCTTAACTACCACTCCATACTCACTCACTGGTAAGATAACGCTTGTGGTTTATAGGCATCAGGAGCATGGAGTGGCGTTATGTCTCTTACCTACAGTAGAAAAGACGTCATCTAATTAGATAGTAGGCGTGAATCACAGGCGATTCACCTCGGCAGTCAACGTGTTAAAATGAACTCAGGGTCTCAAGAGGTTATATAAGAATTACAAAAAGAAGGCAGAAGTTTCGGTGCCAATTACAGATTACAAAAAAATAACTTCTTTAGCACCTTTATCTTGCGGGGGAAAATAATATCAATTAAAAGTATCAGTAAAAAATCAGTAAGTGTGTTTCATTAGTATTAGTTTCTTCTAAATCTAGTATGAAAAATCTATTCATTACTGGTAGGCTTTCAGAATTTCTCTCGTATAATACAAGCTATAAATGAAAATAAAGGTTTATTATAACACATTGCTAATATCTATTAAATGCAGTCCAAGTATAAATATTTAAAATCTGCAAATATGTCGATAGGTAAAATCAAATTATTTTTATTTGTAATTGTTGCACCATAAGTCTCTTATTTTAATAACGAAAGTGCAAGTCCTGTTTATTTAACATTTATGAATAATTATTTGTTTTATGTGTTCTAGGTTTCCTTTAAAAATGTAAATTTTCAAAGATTTATCTTCTTTATTTACAATTAACGTTATTCTCATAAACAAAACTAATTACAGTTACCAATCGATCATCAAATTACGAATTTAGCATTTTTTCTTTATTTTGTAAAGTAAATCGAATATTAATTCAGTGAAGAGAACAATTTTAAATATTATTCCTAATTTCCGGAATATTGATTGATCTTACATTTAGGATTACCAGTATTTATGTCATGGTTCAAAACTAGGCGGATATGATATTTCCTTACATATCAAGTGTTCCACAAAAATGTATCAACTAAAATATTCTTCATAAAATAGTAAATTCCAGTTTATCAGTATGTCAAAACGCATAAATAACTTGAAAATAAGATTCTGTAAAAGGTTAAAATAAAGGTATCCAACATTATTTTGTTACAAAAATATACAAAATATTGTCTGATGCAGAATTTCAAAATCTTAATTTATAAGTTATTACCACAGAGAAATGAAGGGTTTCTACATAGAAATATAAAATTATTTTTAGGTTTAAAGTATTTATGCTTAAGCTACATTGGATTTAAACAAGCAATGGTCCATTAAGGAAATTTTTTTCTATGGATGCAATTGTTCTTATCTCTTTACAAGCTACATTTTTAACCCTGAAAAATGA
>BGPR01003772.1:99540-123776 GCA_013235015.1 Araneus ventricosus | reverse complement strand
TCATTTTGAAGTTCTTAAATAAATTTAATAATAAAATTTTATATCGGTATGTAAAATATTATATTTATATGTTTACAAAATACAGTTTTATATCAGCTATTATTTGTAAGATGAATCAATAAGAGCAATAAAATATGTCTCCTTATGTCTATAACAATACATTTTCTAGGTCCCTACAATACCGCTATAGACAGGATTTACTGTATAATGAATTCAGTCGGATTTTCAGCTATTATTATCTTTTTCTCTTTGAACTTATTATAGATCACGGTTCTTATTCCTCTTAATATAAATCTAATTGCCTTACAAAACAACAAGAAACATAAGAAGATTTTTTTCCAAAAATGTCGTGACTCGATGTGACAGATAAATTAAAATGAAGTTATCTAAACTAAGATAAGAGATTTAAACATCTTTAAGAAGATTATTTAAACATAAACAAAAGCCTAAAAGGGATTTTAATTTGAAAGTTATATCAATTTAAAATTGAAAATAAATGTGAATTTCATAATGCACGTAACACAATTTATTTTTAAAATTGTATTTCGCTATCCGTTTAATAATTAACTAAACCGTCACTTAAAATTTTTTTGAAAGACAGATATAATTTTGTTAACCAGAACAAGGATTTCTTGAAAAACATTGGAACTATCATTGCACAGCATTAACATTTAAAATAGATTAAATTAATTATTTGCTTTTATGCCAGTAATAAAAATAAAGAAAACGTTTACAAGCACTATTCTGCATCAATGTCTTTTTCAAGAAAGTTAACTTTAAAGCCACATGCAAACTTTCAATGAAAAAATAATTATTTATCATCAAATAGGGAATACATGCAAACAATATTCCAATTTTGTTTAAATATTATTAAAACTTCTTTTTTGCGAAAATATTACTAATTTCATACAAAAAGAAATTCCATACTGAAATTTGCGTCGAGTGTCTAAAAATGTTTATTCTTGACAAGAAAATGAAATATTTATTCATAAAGTGCTTAAACAGGAAATTTGTTTTCCCTCAAAGCAACAAATAATTAGATGGGATTTACTTTGAAAAAAAATGTTTCTTTCTTTGTTCCAAAAATAATCAAAACGGAATCTTTTCTTGCCTCTAATCCTCAAAATATTCAGAAAAAAATGAGAATTCGAGAAAATAATAATAAATATGCATGACAAAATAGAAAAATTGGATCGGAATTAATATGAAGAAAGTAAATATATCTATTGTCATGAGATGCTAATTTTCCAAAACAATAACCTATACATTTTTTACTCATGTATTTATTTAAATCCAATTTCTCTGCTACGTTTAAATAGGCTTCTGCAATAAAGTCTAAATTCATTCAGAAAAATTTTTCTTTTTTTTTCCTCCAAATTCGATTGAAATCCTAACCCATCTGTGCAGGTTTTGCTCTTAATTAAGTGTAAGCTGCTAATTTATAAAAAAGGGGTTTTTTCCTCTCGAAACGAAAAAAGGGAGGAATTGAAATACATTTTAGTTTAGAAATAGCGGTTTAATTCCAAAGGCGTAGAAAGCAAAAGTTTGTATTAAAATAATGAATGAAAGGATCCGAAGGGGAAATAATCCTTTAATACTGAGTAATAGTGTTTTCTTCTAAATTCTTAATTAGACGAAATTTGTCTGGTGAAAGAAGAGATTGTTTGTTATTCTTATTTATTTTCCGTATTTTCTTCCATCAGACTTCTTATATGCTTTCACTTAAAAGGATGAGTGTCTAAATTGAAGAGGTCTGTATTTTACGCTAGTTACAGAGACGACAGGAATTTTATGGCAAAAGTGAAAGCGGCGAAGGAATTCGATTTCCGGTGAAGAAAGGCAAATAAATTAAAAGCATTCATTAATACCAAACGATAATTTTGGCATATTCCTACTTGATGCATTGATTTATAAATTAATGAAAGATGTATGGACGAGTTCTCTGTTTTGTCTATTTGCATTAAAGTAGGACTTCCGCTATAGTCACCGGATTCCGGTGTTATTGCTAAGTCAATGGGATTCTTCAAAATTTCAAAACTCTGTTTGAAGATGTTTAGAGTACAGTTTTCTAATATTATCGATTAAGGATACTTTGAAAATATTAAATTTCATGTTCCTATTTCTGCATCTCTAAATGTTTACATAAAATAAGAGACTCATGTTGTGAAAAGGGTGTCATAATAGGTGACTTTTAAGGCTTGTTTGGGGGTTAAATTTTTAACCATACCATTTAGATAATCACTGGCGGTTAAATTTTTAACCAAACGATTTAGCTAATTACATTCGTTCCACTTCGAGTTTAGCCATTTTAAGAGTTTTTTAACCGATTTGTGTAATAAGGATTACACAAAGAACACAGAATTCAACGCTTTGTGTACTAAAGAAAGAACTGATTCGAATTTGGCTCTTGATACAGTATTCAACTGGATTTAGCGATTTCTTAAGGGGTCTATTCTGGTACCCTCGGTTGGGTTGGGAGTTGGGTAAGTTCCTTTGTTAACGTGCGGAACCCAACCCAACCCAACTGGGGGTACCATAATAGACCCCTAAATCAAAGAGTTACCGGAAAACTGTCTGTGAATCTAAAATAAACAAACCAGAAAACTCGTCCTTTTAATGGTGATTCGATTTGGAAAAGAAAAATAAATAACAAGGAATTTTTTCAAATTTCTGTACAAAACTAACCAAACATTAAAAATTTGCTGAACTGAGGGATAACTGTGTTGAATACTCCTATGATCTTCGGTATATTCCATTATAATAATCCATGCTTAAATTCTCCGCAATTGAACAATAACTAAAATTTATCTATAATATTCATTAATTATGGTAATAATCAAACTCATCTCACTGAGACTGAAAATTGTCACCAAATACTCTCACATGAATGTCTTAAAACTTGACAAAGTGTTAGTCCAAGTCAATATTCATTCAATAATTTCTCGTTAATAACATTTCCAACCCACTCCACACGGTATTGTATGGAAAATTCGAAGAGAATGAATTCATTCATCTTAAGTGAACGAATGCAGAAATACAAAAAAATACGAAAATACAAAAAATTAAAATACAAAAAAGATGAAAAAGAAAAATGCAAAAAAAGAATGAATTTTATTCCCAAACGACCATTTATCAAAATCACATTTGAAATTTCCAAATTTTTGAAACATGTGATGAATGGTAATTTAATTTTCAAAAAATGATTAATAACGTTATGCGATTTAATTTGTACTCCAAATACGTAACTACAAAACAAATTATAATTTATTATAACAACGATAACAACAAAATGAAAACACAACATATTTACAAAATAGGAAAAACGGATTTTATATGACAAACAGAAAACAAAATCAAGCAAAGCGAAACATAGAATCATGAAATGATCTATTTTTCTTTCTCGAATAAAACTTATTGAGACAAATTTCTGCTTTGGGGGACGCAATCACCACTTATTAAAATTTAAACTAAATTCATTATGCTGGAAATAACAAATGAAATATGTACAATGCGGCTGGTAATTAGAACAACAGCATAGCGATTACAGTATTTCGTTGTCCGTCTGACAACAAGAGAATAGATAGTCTTTTCAATACAAATCCGTTCTGATCTGGTCTGGACTTCACAGCACAAAGCTAAAAGGTAGAGGGCGCTGTTATCATAGCGTTGGTGTAGTGCTTTCACATAGGTATGCATAAATTTAATTAAGTATCGTATGCATTTATCAGAATTCACTGATAGAAATTATACAATGAGAAATTTAAAAAAGGCTTAATAAGTTATTCAAAATACTTTTACAACAAGAATTCAATTTGATAATAGAATGTTTATTACCAACAAAGACTTTAAATTAATTACACATTAAATTATCTTAATTATTTACAAAAATAAAATTAAATATTCTGGATCAGTCGATATTTACAAATTGCATTTAAACATTCTTTAGTGCCATGTATTGACGAAAAACAAAAAACTTTCTTTATTCAAATTTTTATACTTGAATAAACAGTGCATTGAAATTTTGCTGTGCATTTACCGGTGAACTGATTAAATACTTCCATGATCCTCTATATATTCTATTAAGAACCTAATATATGAATTTAACTTCTTATTTTTGTTATTAACTACTTGGGAACGCTGACTAGCCCAACGGAACGTATAAAAACTTTTAGTATATGAATCCATCCACATTCAAACAATTCTAATTACAACTCAAAATTTCAAGAACCTGCTCAGTTTTCTAATTTTTACAACAGAATTAGTGCCATGTCATAAAGCATTGAAGTAATTTCGTATTAATTTGTGCTGAAAACTAACACTCATCTTGATAATCAGTTATTCAAATGAAAGGTGATTTCAATGAACTTGTTTCATGGAGCAGAGTTTTACAAAAGTAGGTTCAGAAGAAAACAGACATAATTACCTGTCACTGCTGCGTCAAGCTTACTAGAGTATTTGTTATTAATATAAGCGAGAGAGTATGTTCTTTCCAGAAATTATGTGTTCGAGAAAGTTATTAAATATTTTAATACCTTAACATTGAGCTCTGGGTACTCCTCTTTCACTGCCACCCAATAGGTTTTCAGACTTGCTTAACTTTCATTTATCACACTAACTTTGGGAAATTAAATTCTATAACTTGTTTTTTCATTTTAATCACCTATGTTTTGTGTTTTCTTTTATAATCAACATTACCTTCGTGTAGCCCACAGGATTACACGGACTTAAGGTTGGGAACTTCTGGCGTAGAGTATGCATTGTTCAAAACAAGCTAGAAGAATTCAGAGAACAAATAGCTCCTAAGAGAGAGCCTCATTCATTCATTCCTTCAATACCCAGGAGGGCCAACTCAATCTCTAAGCGGGCCATCCACCGCTGTTCCAAACTAGAATTTTTGGAAGACGGGAAGGAAGAACCTATCGTCAAGGTCGAAAACCTATGAAATTTTGAACAAATGGATTCGAAGTGGTGGAATTCAAAAGAACTCAAAATCCCACACTCCATCCGCCGATTCCAATTTGGGACCTCGATGCGAGGCTAGCGGGAAAACAATAGTTCCGCCTAGATTGGGACCTCGTGTCGAAGCCAGAAATGAAACTCGAAATTCCCCGTGAAAGGGTAGAGGAATGTGGGTGGCAGGAATTCTGCGACTTTGAACCTTGCATGAAAATAAAATTTGGAATATTCGTGAATGCTTTGCCTAATTCTTCGACTAAAATGGGTGAGAAAAAACCGGTCTTAGGACAAATGGCATAGCTTAGCCTTCTCGTGATTGCCCAGCTTTCGGTTTTTGAGTGCATGTTACGAAAATCGTTTGATGGGTGTACGGTGAATGTAGTCGAAAATGCTGGGTAATGTAGAAAGACGCTTTGTTCCGTGAATATTCCAGAAAGCAAGAAATGTAGGTAATAAGAAAAACAGTACCGTAAAACTTGCACTTGTACTTTGCACTTGTAGAGATAACTTTGCACCAGTATAAAATTTGTGTGATAAGTGAAATAGCGATCAACTGATTAGGGGTACGGGATTGATATTTTTTCTAGCTTCTTGGGAACACTGACTAGTGAATTTCATTCCTTAAACGTATATAACAATTATTCAGGAGGTTCCAGAAGGAAAAGAGAATGAACCAATTTTTCAGCAAATTTTAGTGCCGAAAAATCTGTATCTGTTGAGGAAAGTATGACATTTCTGAAGGCAGGTGCATTTAAATGTGAAAGATAATAAGCTCAGCCTTCAATTTGTTGCTTTGAATGTCAACTCTATTTGTTAGTTAACTTGTAATTAATTTTTTGTCTGACCTAGGGTAATTTTGAACAGAAAAGGAGGGATTCTTTGCACCATGGAAATTTGTGATAAACAGCAACCCCAGTTGATTTTTTAATTTATTTTTGTATTAAATAATAATAAGAGCAATGTTTTCTTAAGATTCAGATATGCCCAGGGTGTATAAAAGGAAGTTAGGAACTTGTAAGTATTTGGAGACCTTCGAAGCTTGATTTAACACGATTTCACAAGTTTCGGGTATTTTTAAAGAGACAGAAACTTTTTGGTAACCCAAATGCACAGTTTGTTACAAAAGAAAGTTAATTCATATAACTAAACATGGAAATCACCTGGTTTTCTCCAATGAGAAGGAAAAGACCTTTACAACGTGTAGTCCAATTCAGTGACTTCGGTTTTCCTGTCAATAATATAAATCCTAAAATGATAATAAACGTTTATCTTATAAAGAAGGTGCAGTAATAGATAGATTTATTGATAACACACCCAGCAAAATAATTGTATGAAAGGATTTCTATAACTCCATCCTGATTGAACAGAATACAATGACGTAAAATTGTTAATTATAATCAAGCATTTATGAAATTTATTTTTCGTGTATATTTCCACCCAAGTTTTCGATAAGAATATCTAGAATTGTATCCAGAGAATTTGTTTTTCTAATTTACTGAAAAAAATTTACCATAATAAAGTATCCCCACCTATGAGGTAATTTTGCACCAGAATTTCGAAGAATCGTAATTAATTATTAAATTACTCTATTATCCAAATTTTGCTCCAAAACGTTTCTCCCTCTGTGAGAAAAAATTAGAAAATTCTTTCCTTTAGAGAAATATGTATAACTAATTTCGAAATTCTGCCGGAAGTCATGAAAATCGGTGCAAAGTAACCCCGTTTTACGGTACTTGTATAAATTAGCAACACAAGCAGATAGCAAATCATTAATAATAACAGAAACAGCACTATCGATAGTGCTCAGCATATAAAAGCTGACCAACTTACACTGCGAACAAAACCCCAAAGAGAGATTCTAGAGCTTGTTGCAATTAGTATCACAAGCCACCATGGCATAAAAACGTCATCTATTTTCTCATGCAGTAGGCATATGGAAATCAGCACAGGCAGCACTATAACCCGTTCTACAATCAACACTGTATATATTGTATTTTGTTCTCGTTAGACCAGTGTCATGAGTATCATGTAATAACAATGTAATATCATTTGTTAGTGTTCGTGTTTTTAATGTATTCGTCCAAATGTTTGTTAATAAACGTTATTCATTAGATAGATTTGTGTGTTTAGTTTAACCTCTAAAGCAACAAGCTTTTTTGATGACCGTTAGGTCCGTCTACTTTTCATCTGGTATTCTTTTTAGAATCTCCAACGCTGATTCTCGTAGAAAGGCTACAAGTTGATTGGCTTTCACATAATTCGTCCATCCGTTTATAGATCTCACAATGTCGAATTGAGTCTTGAAAAACACCATGACACCTTGTCAGTCGAATGTCAAGAGTTTGTTAGTTCTCTGTCAATAAAGAAAATGAAAATAATGAAAAAAATAAAAGGGCCGGAGAGGATAAATATGGAAGGAAAACAGAATTGTGATGCTCGTCTCACTTAAATAGGATGCACAACTTTGGGATTATAATAAACACAAGAAAATTAGATTTTCGTTTAAACTATATATTTGAACTCAAATTAAAGATAACTTTTGTCCTTCTGAGTCGTACGTTTCTGCATATGTATTTCTTTATTCAAAGTCAGCACTTTAATTTTTATCAAATATAGCTCATTTTCAATTTGTTTCCAAGAAGCAGAAATATCATTAAATGAATTTAAAATTTAACGCCAGATTTAAATTGCCTAATATTTCAAGCAAACGGATTTGGAACGTTATTTGTGTTTGTTTTAAAAATCCCTAACTGTTTGCATCATTTCATATCAACGACTTTTTTAAAAAAGAAATTTTACTTTTGAGCCACCTGAGAATTTTCAGAAAAAAAATAAAATAAAACTATTGTAATTAAACAAGGATTATAAACAAGGAAACTTTTGCCTTCTTTAGTGGTATTTCAACTTCTGCTAAGCTTGCTAATGATTCTTTACTTAAAATAATGGGATATAAGAAGAGTGTCTAAATATGTAAATTTCATTCAAGATTGTGATGTATTTACGCATAAAGTAGTTAAACCTAGGCTTTTTCCACAAAGCAACGTATATTTAGATGTAATTTAGTTTGAAAAAGATACATTAATTTAGCTGTTTTAATCAAAAATGTTTTTTGATGCTTTTAATCCCCAAATTTTTCAAAGGAAACTTAATGTTTTAGAAAAATTCATAAATGTGCATGCCATAACAGAAAAATTGGATTAGCATTAAAAATAAAAAAGTAAGAAAACAAGCATGTCATTAGTCAGAAGAGGCAAATTATCTAAATACATTGAATATATTTTTTTTGCTGATGAATTTATTTAAATCTAATTTCTCTCAGAGTTTCAGTAAGCTTTTGAAATGAAGTCTAAATTCATTTCGAAAGATCCTCTTTTTTCCACCAAATTCGATTCAAATCTTAAGCCATCTGGGAGGGTTAGGTTCTTAATTAAGTGTACGTTGTTAATTTAGAAAAATGGCTCTTCATTTCTTTTTCTGTGCAAAGAAAATGCGGAAAAAAGAATGGATTCTAATTTAGAACGAGCGTTTTAATTCTAGAACGACAGAAAGCAAAAATTTGCGTTAAAGAAGGAGAGAGAAGAATCCGAAGCAAACATAATCTTTTAATACTCAGTAATAGCGTTTTCTTCCAAATTCCTAATTATACGAAATATGTTTGATAAAATAAGTTATTTACTATCCGCGTTCATCAAACTTTTTAAATCAGTTGCTTCAAAAAAATTGGGAGACTAAAACAAGAAGTTTTTGTTCCAAACTAGTTGATGCAGCAAAGATTTTATGAGAAAAGCGTTCCAAACAAATTAATATG
The DNA here is from genome assembly GCA_013235015.1 of Araneus ventricosus. Classification (NCBI taxonomy): domain Eukaryota; kingdom Metazoa; phylum Arthropoda; class Arachnida; order Araneae; family Araneidae; genus Araneus; species Araneus ventricosus. The sequence continues at coordinate 115,012 of BGPR01003772.1, read as the reverse complement.
GCTTGCGAAAAGAAATACAGATAAAAAAGAATAACTTTTAATTCCAAACGATAATAAATTGTTACACTCTCATACTTTGATTTCCAAATCATTGTATCAAGATAATCATAAGATTGATTGATCAAGATAAAAAAAAACTTCTAATTCCAAACGATAATTGTAATACTCTCATGCTCAATATCCAAGCATTTTTATCAAGATAATCATGATATTGATTGATGAAGATAAAAAAGAAAAACTTTTAATACCAAATGATAATTGTAACACTCTCATACCTTGATTTCCAAATCATTGTATCAAGATAATCATGATATTAACGGATCAAGATAGAAGAGAACAACTTTTAATTCCAAACGCTGATAGTAACACACTTATACTTTGATTTCCAATCATTGTAAGATGTGTTTAACGGCATTTGATCTTACGAAATAAGCAGTATAGTAATTTTTTTCAGGTTTCTCTATATGAAACAACAATTCATTAAAAGTCTGCACTGCGTTTATTATTAAATTATATAGAATACTCTTATAAAATTCGATAGATTCTAATACGAACCAACATTGAGCATGTTTTAATTATTCTTAAATCTTGCAATTTGTGGAGTAATTAGTACATCTATTCTAAAAGTTCTCGCTAATTCGTTATCTGTAATCAGTCAAACGAAATTACAAAGATGAAACTTATATATCGTTTTTATTTTTACTATTATCATAATATTGAGGCTCAAAATATCAATAAATATTCTTCTGTTAATGAATGAAAACTTTTAAAATTTGGTAATCCTAGTCAGATTCCTTTTTAAAAAATCCTAAAATATTAAACTTCCAAAATATTCCATCCAGAAGATTTTGTTCTTAGAATATGTTAAGAAGCCATTTGGGCATAAAAAAGAATATTCGCCTAAAATTTTAAGAGATTTAGAATTTTAAAAAAAATGATAATTATAAATCATACAGAAAATTTCAGTTGTGGCATTCTTTAACATTGACTTGTGTTTAAATTTAGAGAAGAATGAATTTTCAGTAGAATTTGAAGTTATTAATCATTTATGAACGGAACTTCTCTTATACCGACTTTTTTCGGTTGTTTTATTCCTTCAGAAAGCAGCAATAATGTCAAGTATATCAAAAAGAATTATATGTTGAAACATAATTATTCCTTTAAATTTTAACAAGGTACTGACATGAAATGAGCCAAAACAAGATCTCATATTTAAAAGTTTTAATTACGTATTTTGACAGAGAAAACTAATTCTAATTCAAGACAATAGTCCTATCGACTTAAGAATCAAACTGAGGCAATTATTTGTCTTCCAATCTAAGCGAATTTTAAACAACAGCAAAAAAAAAATCTATTCATTAAAATAAAATTACTCCAGAAAATTGTAGCCAAACAAGTTTCCTGCTTGGGGATAGAATAACATATTTTTCAAATTTGAAATAGCGTCAGGGCAATTAGTCTTTTGTTAAAATGTTTAATTAATGATATCAAAATGTAAACAATTGTTCTGCAACTACAACCAATAAGCTCTGTCTCTAAATTTTGGTACCTTAAACCACACTTCGATCGTTGCAACATAAATTGCCTATTTTATGGCCTAGTTATTTAATAGCCTAGAAGTTGCTATGCCGTTCCAATCTAAGTTATGGTGCAAATACAGCAATTTTCCCCGGGGCACCTCGAGTAGACGGATGAGTTGATGCCGGATAAGTAAAAAGAAACTCGCTTCCTCTGGGGGTACAATAACGGAGGGGTCCCAAGTCCATCCACAAGTTATAGTGCGTGCCTCCTTCGGGAGGGGTCGGACCGTGGCCCTCTGATGGGTGACTAGGACTCCGGCCGAGACACTCGAGCTGTCATAACTGCCATTCAGTACCCCGGGTGCTACAGCGTTGACGAGGATAATTCAGATCTTCCGGTTGCCTGTCTAATATAAAGATAAAATACCAAAAAGGAGATAATTATAAAAATAAAAAAATGCAACATTTTACTACACTAGTAGCGTTTATATTTAAAAACTGTTTTTTAAAGTGACCTTTTCTCTGCCGCGTCCGTACATGCCTTGACTTTTTAACTCATCAGTTATTTTCTACAAAGGAATATTTAACGATTCCCCGACAAAAACAATCTCTTACGATGAGTTTCGTGTTCCATGAACACCAACAACCACTAAGATAATTACAGAAGCTTTCAGTCTAATTGTTTCCTGGGAGAGATGCTACCTCTTTAAGCAAACCTCCAGATTGAAGTTTACGGATAAATGCTAGGCAGACACTACTTCCTTTTCAGCAGTAAAAATTTTAATCTTTGTTATCCTGTATTTTCTGGTGCCTTTTAAAACAATTCGGTAATTTAGATCGCATGTAATGTTGATTGATTTTTGCTTCAAGTAATGAAGACTCAAAGGTTGTTGCTTTTTCCTGTCTTCATTGTTAAGTTTCTTTATAGTCATACTAGCCGCCTTCGGCGACCAGCTTGATCGCCGGAAATAAAATTTCAACTGAATCTCTTATGCATAATTTTGTATTCATGATTCCCTTAAGAAAATAGTTTTAAAATTCAAATAGCTATATACATTTAACTCGCATCCTTTTCGTAACCTTGCACTTGTTCTGTTCCTTGTCTACATTAACGTAAACTACGCATTTGATTTCAACATTAAATTGGCGCGGGACATTTTACGTCCAGTGGCATGCTAATTGGCTTAAAACACGCTGATAAAAAGAATTAAGGCATAGCAACGATAATCTTTCAGTTTACTGGATTATTTCATTAGATACTTACCATGTTGAGGACTTCATTTACAGAAAAATATATCAAATAAAAGAAGGGAATAAAATTCAAAGGATATTTTCTACGCTTGAAACAAAGGAAGAGAAACACGCGATTAAATACTTGTTTAAACAATGAAAATGGTTTGAAATGCGTTGCAACAATGAAAAGTATTGTTGTAAATTATGCCAAAAAATATTTTAAAAGTTATTAAAATTAGAGAAAAAATTGTACGACAACTTTATTGATATCATTGAAAAACGATAATGTTTTGCGCTTTCATATGGTGTAAAAATGATTTCTGTGTTATAATATTTTCGAAAGTTATTAAGAAAAAACGCCAAAATTTCACTTACTTTTTAATTAATTAAAATTTCAAAAAAACGGCTCCGAGGTGCACATTCCCACCCTTCAAAGAATGTTCGTGCCAAATTTCGTAGCTCTAACTCCAGAGATCTGCCCTGTAGAGCGCCAACACACACATTCTCCTTTATTATTAGTAGATATATCTGTATGTCTTCGCTTTTTTTATTAACATGAAACAACGATATATTTTAACCAACGGGAACTCAACTTTCTCATATATATTCACAATATGGAATGATTCAAAATAATCGTATGTTATGTGTATGTTTTATGTTTAATTTCGTAATATAATGAAGAAAGGCCAGCAATCATTTTGGACTTCCTTTTGATCAATTGTATCCAAACTTTGATGACCGTCTGCAATTTTCACACCAAGACTACAAGATAGATAACTTTTATTTATCTATCTTGCATCGTTTTCAAGTTATTGTGTTCACAAACTCACTAATAGACATGCCAACACACAGTCAATCCAATGATGGATCTCATGCAAAATATTCTAATTATAAAACTATTAATTAAATTCCTAATTCAAATTGCAGAAAACGGCTCTGAGGTGCACATCTTATAAAGTATGTTTGTGCCAAATCAAGTAGCTCTAGGTCAAGCGGTTTGCCCTGTAGAGCGCCAACACACACAAACGTTCTCCCATATTATTAGTAGAGATAAGTCAAATTCCATCCATCTTGTTCGTTGTGGTTTTGAGTTATTAGGTTCATATGTATACGGGCGGACAAACAGACTTCCTTCTCACGGAGTTCGTCTAAATTTGAAAGACATCTACAGTTATGAAGTTAAGATCACATTCAAAATTCCATCTTTTAAACTCGTAATAATTTTGAGCTATCCTTTCAGTAAACGGACAAACATGATTCCAAAATTGGCTTTTCGAACTCGGAGAGATCTGAAACGTGAAGATTCATCAAAACCTCTAGGTCGAATGTTTTGACGATTGATTTTATCTTCCTATAATTCGCATACTCGAAAATAAAATTCTTCTACTTAAATTCGGGGATACACAAAATGGTATTCTATTTTATTTTGTGATATTATAACTGATTCTTTGTTTGTAGGCCTCTTCATTGATTTTTTGCTTCAAAACTTGTAAATGATGTCGAAAGCCCTAAAGTGTAGATTCTAGTCAAGATGCAAAAGTATTTGCGAATAAAATGGTTAAAAAAGAAATTTCCTTTCTGAAAAGGAACAAATAACACAGGTCTACAATAAAAAAATTGCCGGTAAAGCAAGTGGTGTATTTCATAGTTTTTTGGATGCTGATTACTGGAAAAATAATGAAAAAATTCCATCACGTACAGTTTCATCACAAATCGTAATCTATTTTTTACGTATTTAGTATATTTCGGACCTACAAAGTATTATTTATAATTTATATGAGTTCGATAAACATTCTTATGGACTTAAAATTGTAAATTGATGGATTAAATTACCAAACAAGAAAGAAGAAACAATTTCAATCCAGAATATTCCTCTGAATCGGTAAATTGCCTATTAAACACAATATTAAAGACAGAGGAAACCAGTTAAAACCGGATACCTCTCCTGCTTGCCAAAAAAGTGTTACTTCCACCGCTTCACATAAAATGAGGTCTTATGAAACAATTTGTCGAGGCTTTACCAAAAGAAGGTGAATGCTTCAAGTACCTTTGTGACCAGTTCCTGGGTTTATCCGAAACAAAACTGAAGGAAGGTGTGTTTGTAGGACCAAACAACAGGAAAATTATGAAAAATGAAAATTTTGAGACTAAAATGGAAACAAACGAAAGAAAAGCCTGGGAATCTTTGAAACTAGTTTTTACTAGCTTTCTTGGAAACAAAAAGGACCCAAACTACAAATATATTGTAGAAGAGATGATAAAAAATTTCACGATTTTAGGCTGTAGTATGAGCTTAAAAGTTCATTTTCTCGATTCGCACTTCGACTATTTTCCTGAAAATTTAGGTGCAGTTAGTGAGGAACAAGGTGAAAGATTTCACCAAGATATAAAGGAAATGGAGAGGATATCAAGTAAAATGGAATGTCAGCATGATAGCCGACTACTGCTGGATGCTGCAAAGAGACAATCCCTGCAAATTTCACAAGAGGAAAAGTGACAAAAGAAATTTTGAGGTAAAGAAAACACGTTACTATAAGGACTTGTAACCTTCTACCAATACTTAACAATTACTTGAACTATGATATAAATGTAATTTATATGGATTTATGAATTAATGAAATTTAAATGAAATGTCAAAATTTCGCGATTTCAACTGTTTCCTTCAAAATATGCAATCACTTTATAAAAAATCCTTATGTGATAGAAATAAATGGATTTCATTTTTAGAATCAGCACTAAAAATAACACAAAAATCTGTCATCAAAATTAAAACAATTTTCAAAAAGTATTTTTTTGCAGGCCTGTGTAATTAATCAGGATTTATTCTGATAAAGAATGATTACTCTCGCTGTTTCAAACGTATTCGGAAACAATTCTTTTCTTGCCTCTAACTAAAACATTTCCAAAGAAAAACGAGCGTTCTTGGATAATTCAAAAATATGCATGACGAAATAGAGAAATCGGGTCTGAACTAGTATGAAAAATGTAATAAAGTAAATAAAAATGTGAGTTGTCATAATATGCAAATTTTCCAAATGTATATCCAATATATTTGTTTTTTGCTTACAACTTATTTAAATCCAGCTTCATTCCGAATATGCTTCTGCAATTAAAACTAAATTCATTTCACAGAACCTTCCTTTTCCTCTAAATTCGATTGAAATCCTAAACAATCTTAGCAGGTTAGGATCTTAATCAAGTGTAAGCTGATAATTTATTAGAATTTTTTTTCTGAGGGAGAAAAAAAAGGGAAATGAATAGATTCTAATTTAGAATGAACATTTTAATCTTCCAAAAAATTATTTAAAAAACCGGAAAGTTTGTATTGAGAAACAGGGAGAAAAGTGCCGATGGAAAAATAATCCTTTAATTCTGAGTAAGAGTGTTTTCTCCCAAATTCTTAATTAGAAGAAATATGCCTGATAAAAAATGTTTATTATTCTGATTTATTCCCGTATTTTCTTTCATGGCGCTTTTTATATCTTTTAACTAAGTAGACTGAAATCGAAAAGACTTGATTGAAATATACGTAATGCTATAACCATTCGACAATAAATAGTAGGAATTAAAGAAAAATAATTCAGCTTTCTTTAATGAGATAAATAGTTGAAGGAATAGTTAAAAGGACATATAAAATTTTAATGCCTTAAGCCGCAAATGACGATCTTCCCTTTGAACAAACTCCACGGACCTAAAAAAAAATTAAAATACAAGCAGCATAAGAGATTATTAATGTTGTGAATAAAAAATGATAGCTTAAACAGTTTTATAGTTGTTCTTCGATTTCTCGGCAATTATGCTGGATGGTAATTTTATTTTGAGAAAATTATAGACAAAGAATATTTTGAGCACAAAGATAACTACAACATTTTTTTATTTCCATACCTTAAAATTTAAAAGTGTTTTAAATATTAGCCCGTGTCTACTCAAGACTTCATCATGAACATTGGTGCGTCCATCATTGAATTGTCGAACCCACTTTCTAACCATTCCATCAGTCATTAGATGTTTTTTAAAATAAATCTCTACAAGTTGACGATGAATTAAAGGTGGCTTAACATTCTTTGCGTTCAAAAACCGTATTACAGAAAGCACTTCACAGTCGGCGGGATCGGCAATCGTCTTAAACATTTTGAACGCTCACTAACAAATGTAAATAGTGCAGAAATCAGTTAATGTGCACATTACCTAGCTAATCTGCAGATTAACTAGGGGGATCCGTTAAAGTGCCGAAAATTGTTTTCATTTCACAAATTACCTAAATAATCTGCAAATTACCTAGATAATCTGCACATTACCTACTAGGTACTCGTTAAAGTGAAAATAAGAAATTTGCTGGAACAAAAGCAACGTTTCCGTACGCTTAAATTAATATAATGTCATTTATTTATTTTTCGAAATCTAAAGAATCAAGTTAATACAATCAAACTATCAACAAATTAGTGGATAGAATAAATCATCGATGAATTAAAAAACTATAACTAAAAGTGGAAGGAGAGGGGGAAGGTGTAGGAAAAGGAAATGAGAGAAACAAACTTTTGAACTTTAACGATACGGTAGCCGCTAATGTGCATATTACCTAGGTAAAATGCGGAAAACTCTTGATCCGGCACTTAACGGAGCAAATCAGTTAATCTGAAGATTAGCTAGATAATGTGCACATTAACGGCTTTCGAGCTTTAGCGGTAACATAAACACAACACAATCCGACTGTAATGGAGTCAGTGGACAGACAATCAACCAGAGACACGTGTGCACATGCGCTGAACTGCGATACTAGCGCTGCGGTGGCGGTAGAACGAAACAATACTTACTTTCCGGACACGCCTCGTATATGGTCTTCGTTGTACTATTTTAATGTGAGCTTAACTTAATAAATTAAATTCTATTCTATGAGGTAAATCATACGGCGACATAGTCACATGACAAATGGAACTACACAGTGCACATGTCATATAACATCTATCTACGGCAGTTTTTGTCACGTACAAGTTAAATAATTTAACAAAAGATATTAAAAATTAAACTTTGCATTTAGGCCCTAGGACTAGGTTCACTAGCTTAGAGCCTTTATTTCCTTTGTCTCTGAATTGCTTGAATGGACTTGGTTTTGCAATTTGGCAGAGGTAAGATTAATTTTATCTTCTTTTTATGTATTGGATTTGGTAAAGAAAACTTTCTGAAGTTTTTCTTGTTTACAAAAGGTTTTTTCCTTGTTTCAGTTATTGGATAAATTCAGGCCACAGAGGGAATATTATCTGACTGTTAAGTCATTCCCTTGACAGAAAATTTATCCATACTAGAATTCCGATGGCGGGTGGCACTTTGAAAAAGTTCGCCATTCGAGTTCTCTACCATTTTTTCCATTTTATTTGTTTAATCTTAATGTATTATAATTTTTATTGAAACATGATTTTTATAGTTTGTTTTTATCTTTATTGATTAGTTGATTATGGACAATATTGTTGAAGCAATTACTGGATGCTGCTGCGTTGCGTGCAAAAGTTATATTGTTAACATTATTGTTTATTTCTTCCGTTTCTTCTGTATTTTCTTTTTTGTAATTTAGTAGTTTTTTACGCTATTCTGTGAAGTCAAGCCATTTTTCCTCCTGCAATATGAACAACGATTTCAAAGTTAAATGGGTGTGACACTCTTGATATGTATAACAATGCCTCTCAGAGATCAGGGAACTCTTTGGTTTGATACACCAAAAACTACAGCCATTTTTGTCCAGTGCCTTTGTAAATTGCTTCATTAATCCCAACCGAATATGCTAAGGACGCTGCAGAATTTTATCGGATTCTGCTAAACTGTTCCTTAAAATATTCTTCGCACCACTGTGATACTTTGAAGCCATTCTCGTGTCTTCCTGTGAATCTTAAGGTCTAGACTTTTGCATTCCTCTAGTCTAGACTTTTGATTATAACCTCATATACTCTAGGCAACTTCCTTGTTGTCCTAGCGTACATAAAACCTCCAAATCAGTGCAAATCATCCGCTAATGATCGTTTTGATTTAGTGTTTTGAGCAATAATTCATATAAACATTTTCATATCTTATTAAGATTAAGAAAATAATTATCTCTTATTGATGTTAGAATGCCACCATTTTGCAGCAAGGGACATTCATTTTACCAATGAAAAATGTCCCAATTTATCTGCATTATGCTTTGAACATACTTAACTTGCGAGGTATCATATATAAGTAGAATATACTAGAGCAGGGATGGGGAAACTTTTTGTGCTGAAATGCATCATTAAATTTCCGTAGTTGGACAAAAGGCCTCACGAGCACAATCTTAGGAATTATTGTTCTGTAATTATTATTATATTACAGACAATTATATATTTCAATGCAAAATGTAAATTACTGGTAAGGCATAAGAAACTCAAGAAGGCTACATGCGGCCTTAAAGCCACAGGTTCCCTATCCCTGTACTAGAGGATATTCTCGATTAAAATAATGTTCATTGTCTTTATTTTGATATCTGTAAGATTGTTCCAGACTTTCCTGGGTCCCTTTCTTTCTACCTTAGAGTTGAAAGTTCTTAATCCCTTAAGTCTTGCGCCCGTCATATCGACGTGCATCGAATTATCGAATTTTTAGGCTTATAAACTAAAAGTTAATCATTAACTAGCTTTATAAGACGACACGAAAATTACATAGAATCCAAAAGCATCTCAAGTATCCTATGCCTTCTTAAATGAATGAAAATGACTGCCCCTTTCCAAAACAGGAGGGATCATCTTATTAATGCGATCCTTAAGGGGTTATATATAAACATTCTTTGGTAAATTTCTCACCATATCATTTAATTCATTTCATGTCAAAGGCTGGAATGAGCTTTGTACATCCGCCCAATCAGAATCTTCAGAAGCCTCACTTGGCTTAGAATTTATTTCAGAAAACCGTATCTCTACAATTTTAGGAGGATTAGATTCTGGTACACATGACCCAAGTAGTATAAATCTTCTAGACTACTCCAAATCAGATTATAGCTTTTTTCAGTGAAGCCTTTCTCTTACCAAGTGTAAAGATAAAATTTGTTCAAGTTTATGATAATTTTAATAGTTATTTTTGATTATATTATCGATTACAAATACTTAAATAAAAAAGGGCATGTGTCAGGATAAATATGAAACCAGTTTTTGATTCAGAATGAGCATATTTAATGTAAAATTAGTATAAATAGTTACGACATTCGATTACTCTGCCGCACAAGAAAGAACGTTTATATAGCAAACAATCTTCAATTTCCCTTTACTGCCTGTGTGTTTTCTATATATTTGAAAAGTATGTCCCCGCTGTAAAAGTTACATATATTGAAAACAAACGTAATCCCGTACATCTATATGTCATACTGGTTACCACAAACCGTTAAAAGCATTTAAAAATAAGAGAAAAAACTCAAATTCAGTGATGTCATGTGCAATTAAGATCCAATTGTAACATTAATTGCATGTGCAATTAATGTCATTTGGGTTGCTTTTATTCATTTATCTGTCTTAAAAGATAAAATTTTACTTTTGTACAGAAACAACATACTTCTCTCTCTCTCTCTTATTTTTTTTTGGGGGGGGTGCTATTTTAACCCTCCGAGCGGCGCAAACGTCTTTTTACGTTTTTCATGTTCAGTTCAAAAGCAGATAGCTCGTATTTATATGTATATTTTCTTAAACAACCATGGATAAAGTGTTCTTAAGATTTCAAAGATATAATCAAATACAAAAATGATCTATTCATTTCCTTTAATAGCTAAGTTTTCTAACCTAATAGCTAAAAGTGCGAAATAATTGGGCGCTCAGAGGGTTCAAGTCTTAAGTCAGTCTAAGTGAAATCTTTACGTCTTAATATTCATAAATGTACTTATTGCATCTTGATTTCTGATATATATCTATCTTTTAAGATCGGCTCTATCATTATAAATTCATACTATTTGATTAAATTTCAAACCGCATTACAGCAACAAACGAGAATCAATCACTGCATTCCGCATGCTCTATCATTCCATTCAATATCTTCATTCCTCTTCTTACCGAATCTGCCTCTCCAACATACAAATCCTTCACTCTTCAATAACTCTCTCTGTCGCAATCTTTTCTTCAAAAGATTTTAATTAAAATAGGACCATTAAAGTAATGGATCGCCTCTCCTCTTTTAAAACAAGGGGATACCGTAGAAACCTATGGCAAGTCTAATAGAGCGCCCTATATAAATCACGCCCATTCGCAAAAAGGTTACGGTTGTGAGTGTATAACGAAGACCGTCATAAATTACTCATCTTAATTCGACCTTCGAAAACCAGCATCTTTGCTTTGAGAAATGACGGCACGACATTTATTTGAGAGCTATGTCGGCAGATTTATGCTAGGATAATGCCTCCTTAATTTTAAGAGGAAGGGGGTGATTGATTATGCCCTCCCACCCTTTCTCTTTTCTGGGAAATCCTCCTGTTACGAGTGAGCTATAAGATTAAAATTAATTCGTTGGGCCCTCTAAAAGTTGATGCAGTTTTGAAGAGTGTCTTTCTAATCGATACATCATATCTCTTTACTACTGTATCGAAAAGATTTGAATTTTGTAAATGTTTGGTCAAAGATCGATGTTGGTTGGGTCTTTTAAAAGGTTGAAGTTGAAAAATGGATAAATGCACTTACAAAATTTTTGGAATTTCGGAAATATTTTTACTGATTCTTACCTTCGTTACTTACTGTTCTTCTTTTTTCCGTTAAACGAGGAAACTTATTTATCGTGCAAGTTTGTGCTAAATTTTCATTAAAGATGAGATATTTATAACATAAATATACAATTATTATCTCTGCGCTTTCACTGAGTCATTGTGTCTTCATACAGTCACTGTTATATGAAAATGTCATATGTCAATATTGCCAGAACATTGTATTGATTCAAAACACGTATACGTTAGCTACATCTGCTCTCAAGTTGTATGTGATATGTAACTATTTATATTGTCACAATATATTTTTTATTCGTTAAAATATTACAAGTGAAAGAAAAATTACTCTATGTTTCGCGCATGTGCAGTGAAACATTATTTACTAAAAATGCTCATATTTCCTGTAATATTCAAAAAGTTTTTTCCAAATTTTTCAAAATACTTCTCTAACATATTGTCATTTTTTCTGTAAGTTTCGTATAATATAACAAAAAAACTCTGCATGTTATAAGCAAAAAACAGGCGGTAAAATTTGGGATTTTTTAAGAAAACCTTTATATCTTCCCAAATATTTGTGCTGAGTTTACGAAAATTTCTGTAAATATTATGCACATTAAACATAGCCATTTCTTAAAACGAAAATTTCTGTAAATATTATGCACATTAAGCATAGCCATTTCTGAAAGTTTCATCTTGTTATCAGTATTCTTTGAAGCAGGGTGAGCCAAAAAGGTTTTTGTCTTCATCAGTTTGTAGATGGTCCCCTAATTGACCTCAAGACCGAATTTTTAACGTAAAATGTGAGTTACAGTCTATTCTTTACATGGTCGAAGTTTAAGGGTAGTCAGTTAATATTTTCCGTAGAAATTCTGAAAAATCTGAAAATGTCCGGATATTTTTGGTCATATGGTGTATATGAAAACAACTAGAAAAAAACGACAAATTTTAAATTCATAATGACAGTAAAGATATATTTTCCATCCTTAACACTTTCAGTATATGAATCGATTGATTTTAAAAGAGAACTTCTGATATTTTTAAAATTTTACAGGTGAAGAAAAAAAACTAATGGGCTCATCGAAATTAGGGTCTAAGATATTTCTAATATGTTTCACAGTAAAAAAAATCTATTGACAACAACCAAAAAATATTACAATTATTAATTTCTGAAAACATCCAAATTTAGATTTTGCATAAGCCACTTTTTAACATGAAACAATATTAACTTTTCAGAATTTCAGGGAATAAATTATTAGAAAGCCTGGAACATCAATGAAGCCCTACTAAAATTCAAAATGTATTTATTTGTGAGAAAATTTAAATTTAAAGACTCGAAATAAAATAAAATTTTAAATATATTCGTTTTTTAAGTAAAATTCAGATTTATAAAAGAAAACAAATTCCAGGGGGAAATAATTAGAAGCCAGGAATATCAAGGAAACTCAAATAAAATTAAAAATTTATTATTTTCTCGCAAACTTAAATTTGAACGAATCCAATAAAATTATATAGTTATTTGTTTTTAAGTAAAATTCAGATTTAAAACAAAAAAGTCACTAAAAATTATTATAAATCCTGGAATATCAGCGAAATTTCAGTGAATTACCAATATAATGTGGACGCTTTAAAATTTGCATGTTTTTTCGGATATCTCCAGAACATCGGTATGTAATTTCTTAGAATTTCGAACATGTAAAGATTAGACTTGAACTCACATTTTGAAGTGAAGATTCGATCACGAGAATATTTAGGGGACCGGCCAGAAAGTGATGAAGACAAAAAAAAATTCGTCTCATCCCGTTTCAAAGAAACCTGATAGCGCGATGACACTTTCATCAATGGTTACCAGAGCCAAATATATAGGGCAACTTATATGAAAATTCCAGTTCAATACCATTAGTGTTCAGAAAGATATCAGCATTACAACTTGGTGAATTTCGGTACACTCTAAGTGAGGTTTAATGATAAGGGTTCTTGCACAAACGGATATTTTTTAAACTTCAATCTTTTAATAGCAATCGTCGAACTGAAATTTAAATTATGTATTTAACTTATAAGTATACATAGGCATTCAGTATATTCAACTTTCATAAAATTCAATATTACTGTTAGAAGATTCAAGCTTAAAAAATATCAGTTTGTGCAAGAACCCTCAGCATTGAGTCTCTTCTGGTTCTGCGGTCAAAACTACAGACAGAGAAGTGAACAGACGAGATCGAATTAATGCGATTACAACTAGATGCTAAGTTGTGCAGCAATACAGTTTCGAATCATTCCTTGTTTTATTTTAGACACCGAAGTCGCTTTTGTTCACGTGATTAAAGATGCTGTTTATAGCCGTCAAGTAAGTTATTTGCATCATAACTTGGCTGTCCTATATCTCTCTTAGAGTGTACCGAAATTCACCAAGTTGCAATGCCGATATCTTTCTGAATACTAATAGTTTTGAATTGGGATTTTCATATAAGTTGCCCTATATATCTGGGTCTTATGTCATGAAAGTAAAATTACGCTACATTTCGCACATGCACAGTAAAATCATTTATTAAAAATACTCATATTTCCTTTAATATTCAAAGTATTTACTTCAAATATTGAAACAATGCTTCTCCTACCTATTGTCACGTATTCTGTAAGTATCATACAATTTGGTTTAAAACTTTGCAAGTTACAAGCAAAAAGCGGGAAAATTCGGGATTTGTTTTAAGAAACCTTTATATCTTCACGAATATTTGTGCTATGTTTACGAAAATGCTTGTAAATATTATGCACATCAAATATAACTTCACTGCAAAATGTGAGTTCAAGCCTTATCTTTACATGTTCGAAATTCTAAGAAAATCCATGCAGATGTTCTGGAGATATCCGGAAAAACTTGAAGATCCTCTGGGTACTTTGGATCTCTTGCGAAAAGGGATGGTGTTGTTTTGAGATGTATTTTATAATTTTTCTGATATCATACATTTTACTAGTCATAATCATTCTCTTCGTCGTCATAGGTTCACGGGGCAATCTTAAATTTTTTTATGTTTCTCAAAAGGAATTCGTAATTCCTGATCCCATTAATTTCCTTACAATTAGCACTCTGGAGATAGAGCTGGTGTGTTTTAAATGACGAAAAGAATTAATTAATTTTCATACATTTTAAACGTTAGTTTTTGTTCTTTTGCTATAATTCTCCATAAAAGTCGTCGTTCAAGCATTTTTTTCTTATATCGTATATTTTTTCTTATATTGTAATATGTATATTTTCCATCTAGCGATATACAGCAAAATTGATTTTAAAAGGTGTCATCAGTCCAGAAGTCAACTTTTAACAACATATGGAAACTTTGATGCTTCTCTGCAACATGACTGTGAATGGCAGAATTTCAGGTTTTACACTAAGCGATGCAACTACCTTCATAGAATCAAAAAGGAACAAAAAAGTAATTTCGTCCAAGGGTGCAGAAGTCCCTTTTAAAATCAGACGGTTTATATAATACTATTACGAACCTGGAATGTCGCTTCCCAGCAATGTTAGTCTTATGGTTGGAAAGAGACATTTACAGAGGTTTTATTGAATACCTGGGAATGGAAGCCAATGACCCCCGACTTTGGCGACAAAATGTAGGTCCTCAAAAATACCAGAACTTTCGCCTTATAGGAACATAGATATAGAGAATGTACTAGATGATTCTATGTATTGTCACATCCTGTTGGAAAAGGTATAAAAACCTGGAGGTGCTGAGACATGGGAACGCCTGCTGAACGTGTGTGTGAAGGTATTTGGAATGTTCTGAAGATCTTTGGAGTTTTGTTCGCAGTGCGAACTGGTAAACTGATAGACGCCGAACAGTATTGAAAATGCTGTTATTTTTGTTAGTAGTGATTTGCTGTCCGTTTGTGTTGCTAATTTGTGCAAATTCTGTTCTTTTCGAGATATCTGTGCTTCGAGTCTCTGGATTATTCGTTAAATCAAGTGTCATTTTCAATTATCCGGCTTGTTGGACTGTTTTCACCTTAAACCCACCGGACGATTTTCGTAACAATACAAAAT
>BGPR01003772.1:72074-86322 GCA_013235015.1 Araneus ventricosus | reverse complement strand
TACCAATTACTCTTGCATGAACAAGAATACACATGATAACCTTCCAGAGGGCGCGTGTATGCAGGGGATACTTATTTCGTGCTTTGTATTACATATTTATATCGTGTTCTTTTACAAAATTCAATGCAACTTTTACTTATGCATTATGTTTTTATTATTAGCTCTATATTAACACAGATTATATATATAAAAATTACATTTAAATTTATAGAAAACGATATAAATAGGTGATGCAATGCACAATATAAGTTTCTTCTGCATACGCGCGACTGTTGTAAGGTTAAATATTTTCTAAGTTTGAATGACGGTTTAGACTCATCATCAGTAACACAGGCAAAACAAATGCATGACGAGTCTCAGCCGTATCCAAGGAGTTAAATTAAACGATACGAACTTGTCATGAAAGAGCTGGTCTTAAAAGATGGATACATAAATTCCAAAAATGAAATTGCATTCATCGGTGAATTCTAACTTATGGGTCCCATTTTCTTAGAGGGAGCTAGGCTCTGAAAAAATGCAGTAAATTAATAATGAAAACAAAAAAGGAAATGTGTATTGTGTGTGTTTAAGAACAAAAATTAAATTAGTACACTGAAAAATGGGTAAATCCGTATAATATACATGAAAGTTATTTTTATGAAAATTATTTAAAGTTTCAAAGCATAGCGTTTTGTCAAAAAGCTAAAGTTTGGAATTAATAACAGAATTTTTTCTCTAAACTTGTCTTCAATTCGATTCCTTTTATTACTTTGTCCAGACATTTATTCCTGTATCATTATTAGCTGAAAACCAGACAATTATAAAAAAATTTTAATGGAATCGTGAGAATACATATTGGTACATGTTTGACTGTCTAAAACAACTGCGTAATCGAGAAGAAAAAGAACTCTATATAATTATTATTTTTCCTGGATTAGTTTTATACACAGATTCCAAGACCTCGTTAAGTACGATATAGATAGCTTGGTATAATAAAATTGAAAAATTTCTATTATAAGACATGAAAGGTCATACTAATATTTAAAACATATAAAAAAATTGCGATAAACTTTCTTTTAATTTTGTCATTGTTTGTGTGCTGAATTTCCAAAATTATTTTCAATTACATCAGAAAAAATTAAATCGCCACTGAACTCATTTTTAAAAAAATTTCGAAAGCACAAGAATAAATAAGATGAAATCATCAATTTTTTCTTAAAAACATTCGGGTTTTGTGATGTTTCGTTCACAAAAATTTCTTGTATTAAAATTCCTTCTCCAAAAGAGTCGTCATTTGTGGTTCAAAACATTTACGTTTCATCATTTTTTTATTCATATTTATTCCTTTAAAGGAATTTCATTTGTTTCCTGTGTTTTCCAAACTTAACCCTAATGCATCGCCTGTTTTATCTATAATACAAAAATTTCCCGAATTCAGGCCTTTTAGTTAAAGGATATAAAAAAATTTTGCAGGAGAAAATACGAAAAAAAAATCCAAATAATGAACAGCAACTTCTTTTATCTGACATATTTCTTTTAACTGAGAATTCGGAGGAAAACCCTATTACTCAGAATTAAAGGATTATTTTTCCATCTGCTAATTTCCCCTTATTTCTTAATATATACTTTCGTTTTTTATAGCTACAAATTCTAAATTAGAATCTATTCATTTTCCCGCCTTTTTTCCTTTCTTCGAAAAAAATGTTTCCATGAATTAGCAGCTTACACTTAATTAACAACAAAACCTGCCCAGATGGCTTAGGATTTTAATTGAATTTGGAGAAAACGGTAAGTTTTTCAAAGTGAATTTAGACTTCATTGCGAAAGCTTATTTGGACGCAAGAGAGAAATAAGATTTAAATAAATTGATTAGATAAAATATTTATCGGATTCTCTTTCAGAAAATTAGCATCTCTTGACAACAAACATCCTTACTTACTTTCTTAATCTTAGTTTTGATCCAATTCTTCAATTTCGCCAGGCATATTCATCAATATTTCTAGAACTCGTATTTTCCGTTGAAAATTTTCAGGATCAGATTCGCAAAAAAATTGCTTTTGATTTCTTTTAAAACATGGAAATCAATCATTCTTTTTCAGTGTAAATCCTATCTAATTATTCGCTACTTTTCGCATTTCATCATTTTATATGCATATGATTCATAATCTGGACTAGAAAGAAGGTGACAATTTTCACTAGGTAATCACAGATATAAGATTGTTTGCGCATGATACATGCTTACTAAGATGAGCTTTATTATTTTTTCTGAAAATTGCAAGTGGCTTAAAAGTAAAATTTGTTATAAAGCAAGTCTCTATAATATGAAATCATGCAAACATTCTGAAATTTTTACAAACATTGTTCCATAATTGTTGGAATCCATTTGTGTGAAACATTAACCCAGTTTCATCCTGGCAATGAAATTTTAGGGTTGTTTTTGTTAAGATACCATTGTTCCTTGTGAACCAAATAATAATTGTATTTGATAAATCTACAAGTAAAGGCATCAAGCAAGAATATGCAGGCTGTCCCAAAAGGTTGTTTACAAACTTGATCTTTTTCAGATAAGGCTGCGGTGGTCTTGTGGTAAGGCTTCAGCTTTGTGACCAGAGGTTTGACCTTTCTAGGTGTAAAACCCGATTCCACTCAAGATCCGCCGTGTATATGGACCTTTTGCACGTTGAATCATACATAGTGGCCAAACCTTTTTCAGTTGGTGTGGTGCGGAAATTTAGAGAAGAGGTGCCAGCTCAGGTGTCGTCCTCGTCGTACGCGGCTCAAAATTACGAGGTTCGTCCCAAAGTATCCCTCGTGTTTCTTCAAAACAGGACGTTAATATAACCCAACTCGTCATGTCAGACCATGACGAATAACTTTTGCTTAGGAAGTTGTATTCAAAAGTAAAACCGTGGGGCGCTACAACAACATGACCGATACTCAAACAAAAGTCGATAGCTGTGTTAAAATGACTTTATTAACAAAACAAGCTTAATTATGCATATCATGGAAAAATCCATGGTTACATCATAGAAGGTGTTCAAAATTCCTTCCATCTACCACAATGCAAGCTTCACAAAATTTCTATACGCTTCATAAAAGTGTTCAAAAACGCAATGAGCTAGCAGGTTGAAATCGGGTATGTGATTTTTTACACTTAATTCTGTGTAAAAATGTGTGACATTTTTCTGATTGACACTCTGAGGACCTTGATGTGATAAAGCGAACTGCTGGACCACGGTTTTTGTCTTTTTGGTTGTCTAGGCATCGGCTCATGATTTTCTATGGGGCCTTCTTGCTAGAGGGGTGGCTTCATAGCAGCTCATCTGCTTTCACTGTGGCTTAGGCGGGATTTAAGTCTTGTCTACACTAAATTTTTTAGATTTCTATGAAATTTTGGGTGAAATCCATCATCACCAGGCAGTCTGTCAGTCCGTCCGCGTGTGTGCTGGCATGTGAACACGATAGATAGAAAAACGAAGCAAGCTGGATGAAAATAATTTGGCATTTGGTTCTATCACCGGAATCACGCCTTCGCAGACGACTTTGTCCTGGTTTCCCATGCCCCGACCTATGCCCCGACTAGAGTCCAACTTGAGTCACAAATTAACGAATCTATTGCTAAATTCTCCACCTGGACAAGCAAAAACCAACTCCAAATATCAGCAGAAAAAACAAATTATCTCCTTATCAGCAAGCTAGTTAGGGGACCTACCATTCGCTGGCAAGGCGAAAGAATTAAAAGAGCCTATGCTATTAAATATCTCGGAATTTATATTGATGAAAAGATGAATTGGAACACCCACCTTAAAGCACAATCTACTAGAGCGACTCAACTTTATCATAATCTCCTAAAAATAGCCGAGAAATCCTGGGGAGTTCCCCTGAATCATCGAAGGACCCTTTTTAAAACAGTAACAGAACGGGTTCTGGCGCGTGGGGCAGTCGCCTGGTGTCTAGAACCTACCGTCCGAATCGCCAGAAAACTCTCAACAATTCAACGTCCATTCCTCCTGGCGATCTCAGGTGCCTACAGGACAACCTCCACGGCAGCTCTGCATATCACACTGGGTATCCCACCTCTTCATATACAATTACAAAGAGAAGCTCGTGGCACAGCACTCTTCAGACTTAGACTTCCTCTTTCTACAAACGTCAGTGACATCGATCCCAGTGAAATGGAAGAAAAAGCTACCGTATGGTCAGCACACCCATCGGAACATCTAAGTCCAACTCAAATTTTCCTGGATGACGGAGGCAACATAAACACTGGACTTACAATTTATACCGATGGATCGAAAACAGAGAAGGGGGTGGGTGCAGCCTTCTGTGTTTTGGCCGCCGTCAACATTACCCACAGATGGTCTACCAGGCTCTCTCTTAGAAATACAGTCTTCCAGGCAGAAATCTTAGCTCTTCTGAAAGCAGTGGAACACGCTGTTACCCTCCCAACTCAACAACTGACAGTTGTAGAGCTGACACTCTAGTAGACAACCAAGCCAGCATCAATTCAGCAGCAAACCCAAAGAGTCACAATTCAATTGCCCGGAAAATCGTCAAGTTACTCCACAGTCATCCTCACATCAGAGTGTCGTGGATCAAAGCCCATGCTGGTTATATAGGGAACGAAGAAGCAGACAGACTGGCTAAGGAGGCAGCAGAAACAGAAAATTTTCCTGAAACACCACTCGAGTTACCAAAATCTTTTATCAAAACATTCTTACGACCGAAGATGTTCGCCACCTGGCAAATGGCTTGGGATGAGGGAGATACTGGGAGGCTCATTCACAACATAATTCCCAAAGTTAGCTTGCATCCAATCAACTGGACACGCAACGGAGTTTTCTATTTCACAGGACATGGGCCTTTCCCTTCGTTTCTCCAAAGATTCAACCTTTCCGAAACCTCTTTCTGTTCTTGTGGTAGAATCGGTACACCAGTCCATTATACTACGGTTTGCCTCCTCACAACCTCCTACCATATGGCACCACCCAGCCAACAACATCAGCCAGTATGGTTCCGCAGCGTAGCCAACAATTCAACGTCAAGAAGGAAGATACATATTTTGCTCCACTTTCTCCAAAGAGAAACCAGTATTTTCCGTCCAGATCCCAATTAATTGTTTTTTTTCCCTTTCCTTCAATAGTCTTCTCAGTTGAGTTCAATGCTTTCACCCCATTCCCACAACCTTGGCCATCATTTTCATAATTAGCAACTTCTGTATCCGAACTTCCTCTTCCCCCTGCGATGAGGGAAATTTGATCCTTCCAAGCTTCAACTTTCCTTCCTGCGTCTTCATCACTCCATCCTTTCCTTTGGAGATGGAAGGTCCCGTTTCACCAATTCAACATTCAACTTCGCCTCCTCTTCAGCCCATCATCCCCTAATGAACTCAGAACAGCTTTGTCGTTCTTTCAGGACTTTCTTCCAAGATCCTCCGTGTTTCTCCTTCAAATAGAGTTCCATCAGCTAACTCCTCTTCAAAATCAAACTTTTTAAAATACTGTGCGGCCCATCTCTCTGTTCTTGTGTACATTTTTATGTTATTTTTATTATTGTATTAATTTGTTTTTCAACTTTTTCCTTTCATTTTCTGTTTTTTTTTAATGTTTTTTTACTCTTCGTATAGTTTTTCCATTGCATTTTGTTTTTATTATTTTCCAGCTACTTCATGTATGACTGTGTAATTTTGTGCTTTTCAAGGTTTTATTTTTCTGTGTTTCCAAAATATTTTTATAACGTATAGCACAATAGCAATCCTTCCTAATGCTCCTGTAAATGTTTGTAGACTTGTTGCGTTTTTAATTAGGCAGCGGTATAGAGAATTGTCAAGTTTTAAGAGAGGTCACCCCCTCGGGTGTTGTGATTTTTCTTCCACTTCATGACCACGTCACTGCTTAAATAACCATATGGTTATAGTTGCAGGGGCATGGAGTGGTATTATGTTATGTGTTATATCACCGGAATTGTAGACGTGTTTTAAATTTTGAGTGTATGTTGATCTATTTGTGGGTATGTGAATATGATAACTAAAAAATGCAGCAACTTGGATAAAAGAAATTTGATACGCGGACTTACATCCAAATTGTAAATCTCTATCAGAAACGTAAAATGTATCAAATTTTGACTCAATTAGTCAATGAAACCAAATGCGGGCTCGATTACCCTAACTGTCAATAATAATAATAATTGATAATTTAACCTGCCCTTACGGGCATACAAATTTCGGCCACTAGAGTTCCAAAGAACACCAGTTTAGTTTATATTCGAAGTACAATGATTCGATACAAGATATGCTACTTCTTAAAACATATGCTAAGATGAAGCAATTCTAGTTATAAAAGTTCTAATGTTAATAATCAATATTCCTTTCCTATCCACAATTCCTTGATAAATAACTAAACAACATTAAATAATAAAAAAAGAGAAAACATAAAGCTAGAAAATAACACAGCACAGTACAATAAAATCATAAAACATACAAAATCATCAGCAGTTAGCATACAAGTACAGATTTTAATACAAACAGTGAGGCCGCGGTGGCCTAGACATAAAGCCATGGCTTCGACGCCGGAGGGTTCCAGGTGTGAAACCTAATTCCACTGAAGATTCGCCGTATATAGGGCCTGTTGCATGTTAAATCACACGTAGTGGGCCAAACGTCCTCCCTCTGGTGTGGTGTGGAAGTTTGCGGAGGAGAGTACCAGATCAGGTGTCGCCCTTGTCGAGCTAGCATACAGGGACGGATCTTAATACAAACTATGAGGCCGCGGTGGCCTACGGGTAAAGCCATGGGATCGGCGCCGGAGGGTTCCAGGTGCGAAACCCAATTCCACTGAAGAATCGCCGTATATAGGGCCTGTTGCACGTTAAATCATACGTATTGGACCAAATGGCCTCCCTCTGGTGTTGGGTGGAAGTTTGCATAAGGATGCCGGCTCAGGTGTCGTCCTTGCCGAGGACGTCTGACTGTGGTTCAAAATTAAGAGGTCCGTCCCAAAATAGCCCTCGTGTTGCTTTAAAACGGGACATTAATATAACTAAACTAAAACTTAACACAAACTATACCATATTGTGTACGTATACGAGAAGGTTGAGGAAAGAATACTCCCTCTGGTTTATACAAGCTGGTTTATTCAGTCACTCTTTTAGATAAAGGATATCAAACATCTAACGAAATATCCCATTTAAAGTGAATAGAAATAACTGTTCTTTTATTAGGAATATTTTATTTGGTTAAGAAGATAACGCTATTACTCAATATAAAAGGATTATTTTTCCTTCGGATCCTTTTCTCGTCATTTTTAAAGCGAATTCTTGCTTTCTATGACTCTAGACTTAAAAAAACTATTACTCTAAATTACAATCTGACTCTCTTTCTCACTGGCTCTTGCTCATTCTAAATATATATATATATATATATATATATATATTTCTAAATATCAGTTCACACTTAATATAGAAGAAAAATATGCCAGGTGACTTAGGATCTCAATCGAATTTGTAGGGGGAAAAAAGATTCTTCGAAATGAAATTAAACTTTACAGCTGAAGCCATATCAGATACAGGAGAGAAATTAGATTTAAATATGCGCATTAATTAACAAAATATGTATTGAATAACTATAGAAAATCAGTATCTCCTGAAACCTACTCACTTTTTAATCTTAATTCTTCTGCGCCATTTTTTTTTTATTTAGTCGAACTTATATTCTGAATATTTTTATAACTTCCATTTGAAAATTCTGAAGATTTGAAGCGAGAAAAACTGATTTTTTTATTACAGTTAGAATAACTGAAAGTAGTCCTACTTTTTAAAATAAATCATACGTTATTATTTGCAGCTTTGCGGGAAAGTAAGTTCGTATTCAAATATTTTATGCGCAAATATTCCAGAATTTGGCAAAAATTTAAATTTCAACTTACTCTAACGAGTTAGAAAATGATCTTAGAAATAAAATGAAACAATTTATAATTACTAAGATATTCCACTTCCAATAAAGTAACAAATGTTTTTAGAAAAATTCTCAAAATCGCCGTTGTAGTCTGAATATATTCTTTAATTTCTGTTATTTGAACAATTTTTCTCAATTTATTGAATAAAATAAAATTATCGTCTGTTTTATTCCTAATATGTTAATAGACTATAAGCCTTTATTATTTGGAAGGAAATAAGAAACTTATGCAGTTTTGCTTTGTTATCGTTCGTTATTTGGAGCATAGTATTGCGTTTTTATTATACGAATAGCCTTCCGCATCATCTAGAAAATTCGAAATAGCACGAAAAGGATTGGATTTTATTGCTCGTTTAAATTTTTTGGATACAACATTTCGTAGTTCTCCATTTTGCGTTGCTGAAATTCCAACATAAATTGCTCTCATTTCAGACACCCAAAATTAGATTCCATTGCCTGTTCAATTTCAGTTCGCAACGCATGAAGGCCATTTTCGCTATTTTGTTTCCATTGTTCGCTTTCAAGTCAAAAGTTTTTCCGAAATCAAAAGCTTGGAAGGCGACATTTCCCATCTGAAGTTCCAAGAGCAGCAGCTTTTTAGTCTGCCTGTAACAGCAATCAGAATTCCTTCTGTAATTGGTCAATTCAGAACTAAATGGCTGCAGACAGAATTCCTTGACAAACCGAATGACACTTTTTGGGAGAACTGCGGAAGAGGAACTTCTTCTAATGAAAGTAAAAACTGCATTTCTGCGCTTGCGCATGGAAACTGATCTTCAGAGCTGTGTCAGAAATAGCAGAACGAGTATGACGAGATAATGTCAGAAATAGTCTAATTTGGTTTGTTTCGGTACTTGCATGTGGATCTGAAGTAAAATTCAAATAAAAACTATCGTAGGCTTCATTTATAAAATTTTCAAAAGGATATAATTCAAACAATGGTAAATTCATCTGTTTTATAAATACAGCTTAATGTGATCGCGGTTAATGTTAACAATCGTTTTACATTATCAAAAACCTCTGGTCCAAACCCAACGTATTCAAATGTACTCAAAATTATTCGTTTAGTGTGATCACTACATCGTTTAATGTTATCAGTTTTGAAGTAGGGAATTGACCGATCTCTCATTTTCAGCCAGCCTTAACGATTGGCGTTCGTAGGATTTCTCGCTCCACTTGCAAGGAAACATGTGGGGACCACTTTCCCCCACACATTCCAAGAATTTCGGGGTTTATTTTTCTTGACCTCTCTTTGAAGGTCGTCCATTTAGCAGGCAAGGACGTGCCCGTCGGTAGTTTTCATTGAACCTCCTGAAGGTAGGCAAAAGGAAGATATGAAGAGTGGATGTCCATTGACGAGGACATTCCAGTAGCTGTCACACTAACAGACTTGGAAATTTGCCAAGCTGTTTGTCAGCAAGACAAAGAAATAAAAGTTGATGAATCCGACGGGGACGAATGTGTTGACGAAACCCTCCAACGAACGCCGAAATGAGGCAAGCACTTGATATTTTGAAACGCGGCGTGCAGCATCGTTCAACAATTTTTTTTAAAAAATACGAGAACGAACAATATATAAATGAACTGTTAAGGACTAATTGTCGCCAAGCAACAATTAATGAATTTTTTAATTGTTATTTTTGAAATAAATTATAGATAGCCCTGAGGTAAGCGGTTTTTCCCCCTTTTTGTTTCTTTTCCCTTAAGGTGATAAAAATATAGTTGATTTCACCTAATTCGGTTATTGTTATCAAACGGTTAATGTTATCAAAATTCTTAATCCCCGAAGTGAGCTCATTAAGCGAAGTCTACTGTATCGGAAAAATTCGCGAGGAAGGGCCTATATAGCATATTGTATTTTACTAGGCTCTTACTAGGCACCGCCGTTTAAGTGAACGCTATCTCTCTATAGTAAAGTTCCCGCTCAACCACAATCCCGCAGTGGCCTAGTGGTAAGGTTTCGGCAGCAAGGCCGAAGGGTTTCCAGGTTCGAAACCCGATTCCACTGAATATCAGTCGTGTTGCACGCTAAATCACACGTAGGGGGTCAACCCTACCCGGTGGTGTGGTGTTACCCAAGCCACCCCGACCCAACATACCCTACTGGGTTTAAGGCATAAAAGAGTCGGAGGACGCAAGCACCATCCGCATTTATTAAAAATTTTTCTTCGTATATACACACTACACCCCGTAACATGGGGTAAATTAAATACGTATGAATATATATAAGTTTCCTATTACAAGGGCTCGCCCGACCAAGGGGACAATACTGACAACAACATATGAAGTGAAAATCATATACTAATAGAAATTAACGATGGCCGGGGAGAAACAAACACCACAATGCATTCTTAAGTTTAATTATTAATGACATTCCACCTACAAAATACAATATGTGAGATGCAGCGCAAATACAAATGAAAATTCCAACACTAAAACCACATTCAAAACAGACACAGACAAAACATTATCGAACCAAAACCCGAATAACACACACAAAAAATGAATTGGTAAATAAAATTTTTTAAAACGCTGGTGTGGTGTGAAAGTTTGGAGAGGGGGTGCCAGCTCAGGTGTCGTCCTCGTCATCTGACCGCGGTTCGAAAAGGTCCGTCCCAAAATAGCCCTCGTGTTGCTTCAGAATGAGACGTTAATATAGTTAAACTAAATTATCCCGCTCAACCGCACTCTTTGGTATTTTTAGACCAAACACAAGCATTACTTCTCGCATTTATGTCAGTAATCACTTACTAACACGAATTCTACTGAATATGAAATCGTTTTTGATACGAATTCCATTGAATGAGATAGAGAAATTAAATTATTAATGCCAATTTGGAATCGTCCCTTAAAACAAAAAGAATGAAGTACCGACTAGAAAGAACACACAGAAACATTCTCAGGAAATGTAAACTCCTCACTTATGGTGATGAAATCCGCTGAAAACAATTTTTTGAATATCTTTCTTATTTTTATAAAGATATAATTAACGTAATCTGTTATCATAATATTACTAATTTTCCTTATTCGTAAAATATATTTTTGATTTTCAATTAATTTGCAAATTGTTGGGACAGGCAGATTTGGCTATTTAGTATCCAAAATTCATCATCTCTTGTTTAATATTGTTAATTGGATTTCCATAATTTTGTTTACAATAAAAACAGTGAAATCAATTCTTATGACGTCATTGTCACATGACAAACATAATCACTCATGACATCCAAACAGGTAATTAAAATTTACACTGCATAATACCATGCGCAAGCGCTTTTCATCTAACATCCTAAGCCAGTGGTTCCCAACCCATGGGCCACAGACCACATATGAGCCTCGGATGGCGTATTAGTGGGCTGTGGAATGCTAGTCAAGAGTCCAAGTCAGGGAAGCTTCAAGAGTCGTCATTTTTTTTTTTGCTTAATAAGCAATATATTTTTAATCCTTTTACAGTAAGCTTTACTAATTACTGACATATAAGTTCACATAATATATACCACAACCACAAGAACTGGGTCTACACCCGCCTCGTCGAAGCATCCGGGTCATCTGAATGACAGCCCCTGCATTAGCTCGAGTACTGAGGCCGGAGTCCTAGTAGCCAATCACCTGGCCACGGCCCGACCCCTCCCGAAGGAGATACGTACTATCACAGGTCGAGAGACCCAAAGCCCCACCATTACTATAGCCCCATGGCAAGCGAGTTCCTGCTTATTTATACGGTAACAACTCATATCCATGTACTCGCGGTGCCCCCCGGATATATATAATATATAAATGTGCTATATGTGTTTGTATTTTTTTACTTGTAAATTTAATTAGTGGGCCGCAAATTTTTTCTATACAACAGGTAGTCCGCGCAACCAAAAAGATTGGGAACCGCTGTCCTAAGCTATGCTTACATTGTTATCATTTGAAAAATCTTTTTTTATTAAGAAATGAGGCACTTTTTAACTTTTGGCTGTTATAATGCCAAATAAATAAATAAAATTTTGGCACCAAAAAGCTTTTTTGGTCAGAGGCATATTGACAGGGCGCAAGGGGTGGAGTATTGATGCCCCTGGAGCCAAAGTTAGGGGAGATTATGGTCTAAAGACTAGATTCAAAACATTACTGAGTTTATATTATTTTTAAAGCGAAATATAATGAAAAGGCTTGAAAATAACCATGCACCGGGCATCATTTACGCTTGCAAGGCCATTGATGATAACTGGGATACAAAAAAATCATATTTTTATCCAGCTCAATTTACCTTCACTAAGCCACTGGTCGTGTTCATAAAACTTGAATGCGTTTATTTCACTTTTTAAAGTATCCGACTACGTTGAAAAAAGCAATTTTCGAAGAAAAATTCAAAATTTTTTTTTATGATTTAAAAATAAAGCCACAACTTTTGAGATTCTAAAATACTCTTTGTTTTTATTCTGATTCTTTTAATATTTTATTTCTTGATGTTTATTTCAAATAATGTTATTTTTTAAATTCGTTTTCTGAAAAATGAAAATTTATCTAAAAGTTGTCCTCGAAAAACGTGATATCTCTAAAACAATTCATTAAAATTCTTTGAAATTTGGTAGACATGGTCTAAAACGCCTTTGAGGGTGTAATAGACGGCAGATTTCATGATAGCTTTATTTAGTCATATTCTACAATCACTTTCTGTTCGAAATATTGGATAATTTTGGAGAAAAATCAACGACACCAACTTTGAATGTTCATAAAATACTTATTTATTAAAATAAATTTTATCTTGCGGTCTATAACATTCTAGATAGTTTGAGAAGTAGGCATGCGAAATTAAAATTAAATATGTCCCATATTTTTTTCAATTATACTGTTTTTCTTAACATTGAAATCTTTATTAAAAATCTTGAAAAAATATTTATTTTCAAAAACTACTGATGATATATAAATTTTTACTTCTGACTGTGACTATTTAAGCCTATATTTGTTATTAAGTGCTGTAAGTTTTTTTTTGTGTATGCTTTTAAAAGAAAAAGTTCCGAACCTAGTCGCATGAAGTCAATTACGATGAGGGGGCATTAAAATACCATGCCCTGATAATGAAGCATGCTACGCCACTGATGATGACGGGGGGGGCGAAAAAATCATATTATGATTCGAGGGCCACTTACCATCGCTACGCCACTGTTCCAGGTTCCTATTTATCAATTTTCAAGCATACATTATACTATATACATTGTTTTCTTTTACACATTAAGACTTTTACAACGTAATTGTCTTAATGCATATCGATAATTATGCTAGTGTTTTAAAAATGTGTGTGTCTAGGGCTCTACCTCAATCAAATGTTCATAAATAGAATTTAAATTAATTTCAGTCAGTCTGGATCCCTTGCCAAAGTGAAAGCTAAATCATATTAAAAGACAAAAATATTTTATGTTGACATCTGAATTGGTTGTCAGTGAATGAAATTTCAGGAATGGGTCTCAAAAATAGGCCTTATCAGGAAATATATCTCCAACAACAAAGGGACAGTTTTGACCTGAATAACTAAACGTTTCCCTCTTGAATTCCTTAACTCAGAACAATACGAGTGGATAACCTGGATTAATTTAATCATTGTGACCTAGTATTATCTGTAGTATACAAATCTGTTCAACTGCTGCTCCAATGTATGCATTTAGTACCTATTTAGACTACATATCCAGTCAGAGTATTCCCTTTCATCTATTCAGCACAAATGCACACGACTCTTCACCTTTAGTATAAATAATAGTATGTATTAGGAAAACTTTTCAAAATTCTCTAATGGGCTTTAACGCCGCTGCTATAGTACAACCAATCCTCATAAGTCTTACAACCTTCCTAATCTCAAAATTTTGAACTTCAAGATCTGTCCAAACTCAGGGCCGAATTTCAGCCGATTGGACCGATTGCTTCCACTTGTACCCCGCTTAAGAGGCCAGAATGTTATCAACTCTCTGCTCAATTTAATGACAAAGCTAAAGTACAGCAAGTCTAAATAAGCGTTTTTGAAATCATGTCTGTCTGTGAACGTGATAACTGAAAAACGCTTCGAGCTAGACGGATGAAATTTGGGTATGCTAACACCACAATCGAATATTTCTATCAAATTTTACTTGAAATCACTCTGCGAGAAGTTTGTTTGTCCGAGCGCATGTGGGCATGGTTGCTCAAAACCGTAAAGAGTTAGAATGATGAAATTTAGCATATTGTTGTATAGTCAAAATCGTATATCTGTATCAAATTCTGGATCAAATCCGTCAAAGGCTTGACTGCCTGTCCTCCTGTCTGTTCGTGGGTCCATCCAACTGGTGCGGTAACATGTAATGGTTG
>BGPR01003772.1:0-65382 GCA_013235015.1 Araneus ventricosus | reverse complement strand
GTAAACTTAAATGGGCAAATTTACTTAATTGGGTAAACTTAAATGGGTAAATTTACTTAATTGGGTAAACTTGCTAAATTAAATGGGTAAACTTACTAAATTAAATGGGCAAACTTACTTAAAAAATGGTTAAATAATTAAACAATCGATTTTCATAACTTTCTCGTACACTATGTTTACAAAGATGAAGTATCGTAATCGACAAAAAGTTCGACCTCATGATTTTGATCAATCTCCACATTTTACACCTCCATGAGCCCGAGAAAAAGAAACAATTTTTTGTAATTTTGTCTGACTGGCTGTTTGTCTGCCTGTGAACACGATTGCTCAAATAAGAGCTAGAAGATTATGTAGAGAAGTAAGCTAGAAGGATAAAATTTGGCTCACGGTCTTTGTACCAAAATTGTTGATTTCTATCAAATTTTGGAAAAACGTCAAGCTGGTCTCTCTTACCGACCATATGTATGTGGATGCAATAACTCAAAAACGCAATAAAATTTGGCACATGGTTTTATTACTAGAACTATAAATGTGTCTCAAATTTGGGACTAAATCCGTCAAAGCGTTGACTGATACGTTCTTCCACGGGGCCTTTATCAATTTCTTACATTGTATAAACATACTTCTCCACCGGTTCTGAATGTAAAATTTTTCTTCCCCTACATCTTTCACAGAAATATTTTCATGCATTATCATAATATTTTAAGTTATGTGAATTGAATGCTTTTTCCTTGACTGGAAATAACATCTGAATTTGGATTTTAAACGGAGTAAGGAAATGCGCGGCGATATTTTGCGAAGTTTTCATTATATAATATATTTATATTATTATAAATAATAACATATTATTATATTAGTTTTAAATTTCAAATAATAATATAATATATTATTATTATATATATTAATTTATATAATAATATAATGTAATATTAGAACTATTGTTGTGCATACACGACTCTGCATGTCTACTTTGACATTTAAATATATCAAAAACGTTCCAAATGATCAGAAAGACAAAGAAATTCAATTTGAAAAAACTGTACCAAAAGACTAAAAAATCCACCCAGCAGACGGTTTCAAGGGGTTACCTGCTCGGCACGGGTTCAAAAAAACTGTTCTTTTTCTGTAAGAAGCTTGACTTTCGTCAAAGGAAGCTTCTTGTAACCCGATATTGTAATATATTTTTTTTGAATTGTTAATTGCATATTTTATTTGGTTTTTAATCTTTATACAGGGTTCCCACTTATAACCGTTACACCCCCCCTTAACTTCTAAACGGTGACAGCTTAAGCCATAAAGTTGGTGTCTAGGTATAGTAAAAAGGCTATGCGCTACTCGATTAGGCAACTTACAACGCCATCTATTGGCAAATTTTGGAATTAGCGGTCCTATCTTTAAAACGGTACACGATACGGGAAAAAGTCAATTACAAAATTGTACAACGTCTTCGATTTAGTACGAAAAGACACCTTGAGTGCAATAATGCTAAGAACTAAACGTGTAAAATGCGCATTTGTTTGTTCGCATTTTCGGAAATTTCGACGTCATATGACACGAATAAAAGGAGAAATTGTTATTTTTCTGGCAAAAAATGACCCCATTATATTTTTCTTGTGGAAATAACTAGCTGCAGGTGTATGGACCTTTCCGCCAACATTGCAGGACGCATTACTGTTGCTTGTGTTTGCGCGCCAACTATATGCTAAAACGTGTGCAAAGTGAAATTTAAACAAGGACTCAAATCTGCATTGCAGATGACGGAGAGCACTTTGAACACCGAAAATAAAGGTATATTGTGATAAATAATTGTTTTTTTTCTCCTTTTAACCCGTTTAGAGACGTCTCAGTTTCGGAAATCGAGAACAAACAAATGTGCACTTTAAACGTTCATTTCGCACTTAACGTTCGCACTTAAACGTTCACTTCGTATTAATGTGTTAAATGTATCTTTTTGTACTAAATCAAAGACGCTCTACATCTTACTAATTGACTTTTTTCTCGTATCTTTCACCGTTTACAAGATACGACCGCTAATTGCAAAATTTGCCAATAGATGGCGTTGTAAGTTGTCTCATCGAGTAGCACATAGCCTTTTACTATACCTAGACACCAACTTTATGGCCTAAGCTGTCACCGTTTAGAAGTTAAGGGGGTGTAACGGATATAAGTTGGAACCCTGTATTTAAATATAGCGGTATTGTAAGAAATATGCTTGGATAAAGAAAATCTTTTCAAACTAGCAAACCGAGAACCTGACCATGAAGGAAGTGAGAAAAACGACACCTTTGAATGAATATTGCTTCCCAAAGACTGCAGAATGATTTTATTTCTTGTCTCAGTTATTTTCTTTTTCCAAATTAAATTCTTTAAAAAAATAGATCAAAGTTTTATGTCTATCACTTTTCCCATTAATAATATTAAATAATAATACTAAATAATTTATTAAGCAATTAAATTTTAAAATTGAATTCAAATTGTTTTATCCTTTTGTTCAAATAAAATCAAAATTTTTCTGTAACATATTCTAAGCAAAATTTGCTCATAAAATCATCTTGACTTAAAATATTTCTCTAAAATTCCCGATAAACAATTTAAATTGAATTTTATCATCACAGATCTTGAATAATTGTTTAGATTTCTTATTTATTTCCCAGTCTTGAGGTCGAAATGAGAGATTTTTGATTAAAATAAAGTCGTGTGTGAAAAATGTTGAAAAGAAGTTTTGCATTAACATTTCTTAGAACTATAGTACCGTTCAATTTCACTATTTGTGTTGCAAAAACAGACATGTGCGTTCAACATTCTTATCACTTTTTGTCCCCTAGGTTAATTATTATGGAACTGCGAATTTCAGGACAGTAGATTTCAATTCAAGATGATAATTTCAATTAACTGAGATTTTTTCACAAAGCCTTAAATTGGAAAATACCCAAGCTCATCTTTATGAAAAGCTGTTCCTTCAGTTGAAAGCGACCCCAATAATACGATAAGCATTTTTTTATGGTATACCGAAAACATATGCAGATTTCCTTGGACCATAAAAGATGGATATGATTTTTTTATTGCAGGGGAATTCGTGCGACAACAGCATGGGATTATTTCTGGGATTCTCGTGAACACATTGGAGGTTTTTTATGAAATCTAGAAGTTTTTGAAAGTTATTGGGTTAGTTCTGACGATAAGTTCGCCGCATGATTTGCGTCCTTCTATGTCTGCATTTATTACAAGTGATCAACAACCATTTTTAAGTTTGTTGGGAAAAATGAGATGGGGTACATGTAATACGAATAAGTTCGAAAGATAATTTTATGCTCAAAATACAATCTATTCTGTATAGATTTTCATCTTGATAGATTCTAATCGCGCTTGCTTAAGCATATTTAGCCAAGCCTATGATTCATCACAAAGAGGAATTGTGGCATCTTCTGATGATCGAAACGAGCATATGTAGCCAAGCCCATGATTCATCACAAAGAGGAATTGTGGCATCTTCTGATGATCAAAACGAGCCGTAGCACATGAAGTAGCTACTATATACGGGGTAGGTTGCTTCTTTAAAGAATTTTCAGTGGAAATCGGTCCACATTTGTGTTTCGGCTACTATGTATTGTGGGTAGGTTGCCTTCTTGGAGAAATTTCAGATGAAATTGGACCATATTTGAGTATCACTTGAAGGAAAACCTTCAGCAGCCATACCTTTACGACCGATTCATTGCTTAAGTGCACATAGGTCTATCAGTTTTTGAATTATGCTGATTAAAAGCACAGTAAGAGGACAGAACCGTAACATTTTTCCTCCTATTCATGTTCCTCAACCGTATCATCTCTTAACCACGGAGTTTTGGGTTTTTTTTCAAGGTGTATGCTACAACTGACCATGAAGGCCTCCTATTGTATGTTATTGATGTTAACAGTTGTATAGTGAATTCAATTGCTTTCACAATGCGCTGAAAAATATCCATTTTTGCGAAGTGCATGGCATATAAAAATGTGCTTAAGACAGCATCACAGTCTGCAACATAATTATTCATTCAGAACAACTGATGATAGTAGACACATTTATTCAACAATTACAACACATTTATTCATGCGGTATACAGGTACTTACTAAGGTTCCACAGATGATAGTCCATTTATCTAACTCAGATATAGGCTGCAACATATTTATTCATGCAGCATAAATGTACTGCAGGTTTCAGATGAAAGTGCATTTATCTAACGCAGATAAAGGCTGCAAAACATTTATTCATGCAGCATAAATGTACTGCAGGTTGCAGTACATTTAAACTGCAATGATAGTGCATTTACATGCAGACGATAGCGCATTTATCTAACGTAGATAAAGGCTGTAGCACATTTATTCATGCAGTATAAACGTACTGCAGGTTGCAGATGATAGTGCATTTATCTAACTCAGATAAAACCTCCAGCACATCTTTTCATGCAGTATAAATATACTGTAGGTTGCAGATAGATTATAATGCATTTATTTAACGAAGATAAAGGCGGTAACTATACTAAATAATTAATCTAATTTAATAATGAAAAATAATTACGTAATTTATACCATGAGAATAATACTAATAAAATTAATTAGCAAAGTTGATAGAAGATAGTGTAGAATCATATCCTGAAACAATTTCAGTCACGGTTATTTTAATTTGAATATTCGCATACTGCCTATTTATTGCAAAGTTTCTATCATTTTTGGTAACTTTTTATAAAAGCTTTGTTCTACAAAAGATAAAATTGCAATATAACCATTTTACTATATATGAACAATTAATGTATGTAAGAAATGAAATGTTTTCCAAATCCAAATTCAAATACAGTAATTTTTTTAAACTCAAGTTTAAAAAAATGACTTCATTGCGATGTAGAAAATAGCAAGGATATTATCAAAACATTACGTTTCCTATTTATTGGAATTTATTCTACTTTTATAGTAAAGCGACGCATATTTTCTGTTTGCAGATAATAGTTTAAGGTAAACTTGTATCTTCTATCTGATAAATTGTTATATACAGTTTATCAGAAGTGTTTAATCGTGTGTGTAAGGAATTGATGTTATTACAAAAAGATCCTGCAATAGTCTTTATAATTATGCGCTTAATTTAATATTTGTATGTTATCAATATATACAATACGTCAATAGCATACAATAGGAGTCCACCACTTTCATTCTCAGTAGTAGTATGCATCTTGGAAAAACAAACACCGCCACGGCTTTCTTGCTCAGTAGTAGTATACATCTTGGAAAAACTAACACCGCTAAGGCTTTCTTGCTTTCCTTCCACCGTGGAAAAACAAACACCGTGGCTTAGCGAGTTAAAAGATGACATGACTGAGGAACATACTGCATTGAAATAATTACTGCACTGCAAATGCAGTAATTGAAGTTTTCCTATTGTTAGATCGAGCGATATATAGCTCTGAGTGGTGTTGGTTTAATGACACAGAGACGCATAAACGTCCAATTTATATATAAAGATATTATAAAACGTATATTTATGAAAATGCTTAGTAGGGTAAACCAATTTATAATCAAAAACTGGATGAAACTTTTCAATGCATCGATAACATACAAATATTAAATTAAGCGCATAATTATAAAAACTGTTACAGGATCTTTTTTGTAATAACGTCGATTCCTTAACACACAATCAAAAAAAATCTGATAAACTGTTTATAAACAGTTTATTAGGTAGCAGATAAGGTATAGTAGACCATTTTTATCTAAAAACAGAAATTAAACCTTTCTTTACAATATAAACATGAATAAATTTCAATAAATTAGAACCACAATGTTTTGATAATATCCTTGTTATTTTCCACATTGCAATAATGTGATGACACTTTACGAAATTGGCATTTTACACCTTTATCGCAAAACTTAAAATTCTACCTAGTAACTTTAAAATCAATAATTCTGTTAAATGTAAGTGTGGTATACAAACTATCTTTAAGTGCAATTTCGTGTTGCTGCGAAACAAGAAAATAAAAGCAGAGTATACACACATTCATTTCACTCTCAAATCCTGAAAGATTAAAAAATCCAGAATAAATTTACTCGTGTCCTTCTCTTTCAGTTTTTAAACGCCCCCACATATTCATTGAAAACACAGATAACTCCGCTTTTCCATTAAAACTGTGGTTTCTAATACATTAAGGTGTTTTGGCGAAGGCGTTGGGAAAAATACTGCTTTGAAGTTACTTTTCCAAGTCAGCTTAATAACAGATATTTGCTCTTGCCTTACTCCCTCTCTCATCATGAATAATTCAATGAGCCTAGTATTGACTTCATGTGGGAGAGGTAATGATGTCTCTGTATCTAGTGAGTGCTTTATTTGACATAGCCTTATGTAAACTTTTTCAACAAGTGAGACTTGCAATTGAAGATAGTGATAAAACGTCATTTATGAGAAGAAAAATGGCAATGTTGATGAAAATAATAAATAATTACAGAAAATTGAGGGAGTCAAGTCACATTTATGAAAATCCTAACTGTGTGCATCATTCTTTCAATATATAACTGTTTTTTGTCTTAAACTATGCTGAATCTGCTTTTCCATCGCAATGTATCCCAAAATTGGGTCTGTGCGCATTTGACGTGTATCACGTGGAAATTTTATTTGTTGTTTTCTCGCCAAGAGTATGATGTAAATGAGAACTTGTTTAAGGAGACATTCAATGTCCAAATTAAACACTAGGTTTAAAATTTCAGATTCAACAAATGTACAAAAAGTAGAAGTTAAAATAACCTGACAGAAGCTAAAGCAATGTGATATTTAAAAAAATCCAGAAGTAAAATAATTACAATAGTAGGATATTTTTGTATCGGTGCAAAATCCTATATATCTAATGCATTTGGATGTTTCAAGTGTCAGCGATTTGGACATTCCAAAACTGATTGCCACGAGCCACTTGGCCAGCTGTGCAGTAACCAGCCGTAGCACCAATGAATGTATATAAAATTAAAAGTGTGTTAACTCTAGAGGGAGTCATGCTGCTTTTTCACGTTCTTGTCGCACGCGAAAATGAATTGGCTGTATTGATATTATTGCACGTTTTTATTCGGTATTCTAGATTTCATGAATTGTTTTGCTGCATTTAAAGTCATCAGTCTTAAAAGAAGATGTAACTCAAGAGAGCCATATAAAATCAATTAAAAACTTTTTAATATGGTGATTGATAAATACAATTTTTGCGTCATGTATTCATTTCAGTATTTTTAAATAAGCGTAATTACACTGGTGGGCAAATGCTAAGGACTATTTTTAAGATTTCGAGAAATTTGCACTTAATAGGAATACAATGGTTCGCAATGAATTGCTGAGAATCGTGGAGCATACTATCGTCCGAACTCACATTTTACAGTGAAGATTCGGTCACGAGAGCATTTGGGTCGACCAGTAAGTGAGGAAGATGAAAAGTTATATTGGCCCATACCGTTTCACAGAAAGCTGATAATGAGTTGAAACTTTAGTCAATGGTTTTGTTTGATATCCATAATATTTACATGTATTTTCGTAAAAGTAGCATGAATATTCGAGGAGATATAAAGTTTTTTTAAAAATCCCAATTTTTTCCGCATAATTTTTGCTTAAAATATACAGAGTTTAAAACCAAATTGTACGAAACTTACAGAATATTTGACAATATGTAAAGGAAGCATTGTATCAAAATTTGAATTAAATAATTTGAATAATTAAGAAAATATGAATACATGTATTAAATAATTTTTTACTACGCATGAGCGAAAGGTAGCGTAATTTTTTTATAACTTCAGAGCCAGATATATAGAGCAACTTATGTAAAAATTCCAGTTCAATGCCGTTAATATTCAGAAAGATATCGGTATTGCAGCGATGTGATTCTCCGCAAACTCTAAGAGAAGAAGTGATAAGGGTCCATACAAAACCGAAATTTATTAAACTTGAATCCTCGAATAGTAATCATTGAAATTCAATTTAAATTATGTATTTAATTTATTAGTATACATGTGTATTCAGTGCATTCAACTTTCATAAAATTTAATATTACTGTTTGAAGATTCAAGTTTAATAACTTTCAGTTTGTGCATGGAAACTTACCATTTAGCTTCTCTTAGAGTGTACCGAAATTCACCTAGCTGTAATACCGATATCTTTCTGAATATTGACGGCATTGAACTGGAATTTTTATATAAGTTGCTCTATATATCTGGCTCTGAAGTTATGAAAGAAAAATTACTCTACTTTTCGCTCATGCGCAGTAAAAAATATTTACTATAGGTATTCATATTTTCTCTAATATTCAAATTATTTAATTCAAATTTTGACACAATACTTTTTTTATATATTGTCAAATATTCTGTAAGTTTTGTACAATTTGCTTGAAAACTCTGCTTGTTATAAGCAAAAAACATGCGGGGAAATTTTGGATTTTTTTTAAACCTTTATATCTCATCGAATATTCTTGCTATTTTTACGAAAATGCTTGTAAATATTATGTACATCAAAAAAAACCATTGATGAAAATTTCAAATCATTATCAGCTTTATGTGAAACGGGGTGGGCCAAAATACCTTTTCGTCTTCCTCACTTTCTGGTCGACTCCCTAAATTCCCTCGTGACTAAATCTTTACTGTAAAATGTGAGTTCCGACAGTGTATATCCCACGATTCTCCTCAACTGATTGCAAACCATCGTACTCCTATTAAGCACAAATTTTTCGAAATCTTAAAAATGACACTTAGCATTTGCCCACCAGTGTATTCTTACTGCCGCTTTCCAGTTAGGCATAGAGCAGAATTTTAGAGTTTGTAAATGAGTAGAATTTTAGGTTAATATTTTCAAACTGCTTAACCGATTTCTGATATTTGTTTATATTTGAAATATTTCAGTAGGTTATTTAGAGGATGTAATGAAATGTTACAAATGAAGAATGCTTCTTTTTGCTTTCTAAGCTAATGAATCTGAAAGAAAAGGAAGTTATTAATGTTTCTACTACTCCAAACTGTACATACGTGCTCCAGTTAATGCTTCGAACCCACAGTATAAAAACTTGTGTTAAGGGGACATACGACTGTTAAACATAGAAATTTTTCGATTTTATCATATATATATATCAACGTCATGAAAATCAATAAATGTTGAAATAAAATGGAGAGACTGTAGTTAAACGGTAAAAGCGTATAGATGCTCATCAGGGTATGTAAAATCTATACGAACCGCTAATATATATATAATTTCCCAGTCTTTTTTTAACAATTTAAAACATTCCGTGTTAAAAAATTCCCATAATTATGAAACTTATGAAGGAAAATGTATCAGCTGTTCAATGTAAGCATTAAAAATGGCCATATCTATATCCATTTTTATATTGCGCACAATATCCCAAGAACTTTTGAATATTTTTAAATAAATTTTTACTGAATATGTATTACCACAATTTTTGTACATATTTTCTCCAAAGGAGTTATTGGGGGGTAAGAAACGTTGAAATGTTAACTATTTTAACAATTTTATTTTAAATTGATATATAAAATAGAAATTTAGTTTAAATCTTAATAAATTGGGGTTAAGTTTCTTAAATAGACTGTTTGGATTACTTGGATACCCAAAATATTGTGTTTAGACCAATATTTTATCCGTAATCATGCGCACAAGGTGACTATCTCATTTTTTCTCCACAAATTATACCCATATTTATTACTCTCTCAAATAAATAGATACGAATATAAAAGTTTGAAAATGTGTGAACTATAAGAGAAAGAACAAATATTTTTCTAGGGAAAAAATGAATTTGTCAATTGCATTGTTTCAGAGATATAATGTATCGAATTTCACAGTTTTCCCCCCATTTTTTCGAAATTAAAGAGTCGTATGTCTCCTTAAACAAAAAACTCAGCTTACATTACCAATGAAGTAACACAAACTATACAATAGAATATACCATTAAATAAAGTACTGGACCAAATACCAATGTAGATTTTTCCTCTCTTTAACCCCTTCAGTACCCTTTAACCCCTTGCGTACGTCATAATGTTATCGTAGGCGACTACTTCATATGTTATAGACGTGTGCGTCATATATTATTCGTTTCTGACTAGGAAAATACAAATTTACACTGAAAGCTGGTGTATGCGTATATGAATAAAACAATCTGGACCTCAGGGGGTTAATTATAGCCATAGAATTAGTAGCAACAGAAAAAAACGAAATAGGCACGAATGTAATCAAACAGGTGCATTCTGACTACAAAAGTGACACAGAGACGATATCTCCGCTAAATGCTGTCCTCTAAACAGGTAGCAGTGATTTCAGTGACTGTAGAGAGTTGAACTGCATACTCCGACCCATTAATCAATAAACTAAAACTGTTTGCAATGGCAATTCCAATACCAGTTCAAGCACAGAGCAAACGGCGGTCCAGTGTGTTACTCACCTTCACATATTTGCCAAAGTCCTTCGTTGCACTTCAAATTCTGGTAATGTTTCCTGCATTCAATTATTTGCAATCGGATTTTAGACAATTTGCAGCAGCAACCTGATCGGAGTTTCTGTAACTTTATAGTCTTATTTTACAGCTATCATGTTTTGGTATGTGATGTTAAAAATTCTGAAGATATACAACTAACAAACGTCCTACATTTTAAAGAAAAATGATAAGAAAAAGACTAAAATTAAGTCATTTTCAATTATTTTATTTTATAATTAGAAATAAAAATAATGTACTTTAAATCTCCACCCTGCTTGGATTTAGGTCAAATATTCAAAATCTATAAACATTTCGTAAATCTATTTTTTCCCTGTAGATGTGTATGAATTGAATAATAAGTATAAATTAAGTGAAACAATTCTTTCTGTTCTAGTAAATTACTTCTGGCATTTTTCTAAGCAATTTTACAAATTAATTGCTATAAGTATTTTAATAGTCCTAAGTAAATCTACGAAACACTTTCTGCAAGCATAAAGTAATTATAACTTTTCTTTTTCATTCAACATGTGTTTAACTTGAGTGTCTGTTCCTCAATTATGTTTCTGAACAGCACACTTAAAATGTCATCTAAGGTACAGTGCCTACTTTACTTCTGTAAAATTTGAAGAATGTTGGCAACATAACTCCAATCTATTCTACA
The DNA here is from genome assembly GCA_013235015.1 of Araneus ventricosus. Lineage (NCBI taxonomy): Eukaryota > Metazoa > Arthropoda > Arachnida > Araneae > Araneidae > Araneus > Araneus ventricosus. The sequence goes on along the minus strand of BGPR01003772.1, from coordinate 54,260 downwards.
ACAGACTATTACTTACAAATTAGTACTAATCGATTAATTTTGAAACAGAACAACATTTTAATTCTTTTCTCAACTTTTTTGCGAAAATAGCTTGTTGATACTTTCGTTATGTAATTTGTTAATGACAGGCCATCCGGCACCGTTTCTTTTTTATTTTATTTTACATCACACAAACACCATACAACACACTTTTTACAGTATTTACAGTGCACGGAATACTTTTTAATTCTTAATTTGTGGGTTTCAATTGAGAGTTCCTTTACCCACGTCATTTATGAATTATTAAAGCTGACTCATTTATCCCAAATACACGAGTGTCACTTACCGGTTGGGCGCATGCGCAACATCCCATTCCACTTTGCAAGTAGCACGCATGCGCCAACACAGCTATATCTGAAAATGTGTAAATTGGAATTTGTTTCTGGGAGCATAACTGAGCTCAATTAGTGTTTTATTGCTTTCTTTCTTACGCATATCTACAAATGAATAAGGAAATAAAATTGTCAGTCTGTAACGGGGTCGCAAATAGAAGAAATTTAAAACACCATACATTGCATTATACGAAAACAATTCAATAAAAATGTTATAATGAAAACTTATTCTAATTGTCTTCAAAGCGTCTACAGGGCATTAATGAGAGTGGATTGACGTGCAATGACATTTTATTTCCCGAAGACATTGATTAAAAAAGTATTCTCAGACCCATCAAGATTACTCCGGAGGAGCACTATCAGATTAAGATTCTGACAAATTGCGCTTTTTTTATGTTCTGAGAGTCAACTCTCGAGCAGAAACTCAAACAAGGTGTGATCTTCTGTCGATAATCACTCGATATTCTTGGGACGCAAACTCTTTCTCCTTAACTTAATTGTTTCCCGTGACTCGCATTCATCAGCTGACAAATATGATTAAGCGAAAACTTTTGCTCGGGACTTTGGGTTGAAAGACTCTTCCAGCTAATTCGGAAACTTCTTTCGTTTTCTGGTAGGAGTTTTCGGTTTCCGAGAAGGAAAGAGAGGGGTGTTGACACAACTACACGGAGGAGGGAGACATGAGTGGAGATAATCGGGGTTGACGACGGCCAGTGACAGTAGAGTTATTCGTTATCTTTAGCAGGTTGCTATTTAAAGGTGAGTTAAGGGTCTAGCTTGTGGTTCGCGACGAACTAGGTTGGAGAAGTGACACATGAATTTGAACTTAAAACGCTTTGAGTCTCTAGAAAATATAGGCATCTCTTAAATTATTTGAATGTTATAATGGCAAAATTAACTTTGTCCTTTTGTTATAGTATTATGTGAAACTAAAGCATTGTTTTGGTTTATTTGAATGACTTCCGGTTCTAAACCACACGAAGAATATTCTGGGACAGAGAAAGTAATTTGTTACAAGGTCAGATAACGGGAACGACATCGGAGCCGACAAGCCATTCTCCAGATTTCTACGCCATACAAACATGAGGACTTTTGACATAGGATGGCAAATGTAGCCGATACACCTGGGGGTTATTCAGTGAGATCGCTCTGAAGCTGCGATCCACAACGCATATTTACGGATCCTTTGGATTGAGGTCGCTTTTCATTGGCTCTCAGCGTCACGTGACTTCGCTTGCTTCTGAATGATGTCATAGGAGCGCGCCTAGTTTGGATTTCGATTTTTGTCTTATCTATAGTATCATGGAGAATCCAAAATTATCTTTATCTTGAATTCATCATTCCCTTTAGAAATATCCACATAATCGTAATTAAAAGATAATTTTGGTTTTTCCATGATGCAATAGATAAAACAAAAATCGAAATCCAAACTAAGCGCGCTCCTATGACATCGTTCAGAAGTAAGCGAAGTCACGTGACGCTGAGAGCCATTGAAAAGCGACCTCAATCCAAACCATAGTAGGATCCTTAAAAAGGCGGCCACAATCACCCATCTGTTTTTCAAAACCGTAGCCACAATTCATCTTCCAAATTCATAAAATAATTTCTATTAATGGGTGATTGATTTGGTTTCGCTACATTAACACTCCATTTTTTGAAATAACACGACGGTTGTTTTATTAATGGGTGAATATCACTGTTTCATCCTAATATACCACTGTTTTAACTAAAATATCGTTGTTGTAAATACTGTAATGCAGTGCTTTTCAACCTTAGGGGCGCGGCTTTCAAAGCGATTGCATACACATGAGGAAATGGCAAAAAGCTCCGCAAAATTAAAACTTACTTATTAAATATTAAATAAGAAAAAAATATAATAAATAAAAAAAATAAAAATAAAATAAATAAATATAATATAAAAATAAAACGTCCGTACTCGAAATTAGGTAAATACATGCAAGTAACATAAAATGAAAAAAAGTAACTATTCAAAATTTGCTGGTAGTAAAAAAATTACATAAAAATCACTGGGGTAAGATGTGCTATTAACCCTTAAAAGCCCGATTTTTTAAAAATTGATTTTAAAGTGTTTTGTAACTTTCATTTCTTGAGAAAAACATGGGAAAAATACTTTTAAAAATCCTATTTTGTTTTAAGTATGGTTTATGGCTTAAAAACAGTTTGTTACCAATTGACAACACTGGGCTTTATTTCAGAAAAAAATTCCTTGGTAAAATTCTGTGACGTCACACATAGATGAATTTTAATAAACAATAATACGAATAAGGAATTTCCTTCGACATTGCAGAATAATATGCTATTCTCAAGCGTACAAAGCTGAAAAGATGCAGCCTCAAATGAAAAACATCTATTTATTTAAATTTTTTTATCAGCACTCAAGTTGCAATCAATATGTTGTAAATTAATTTAATAAAAATTTCAGTATGTATCCTATTGGCAACAACAAGCATTAGAGATTTAGTCTTATTCTCAAGATTTCACACATAGATGAATTTTAATAAATCCGAATAAGGAATTTCCTTCAACATTGCAGAATACAATATGCTATTCTCAAGAATAAAGCTGAAAAGGTAAATTTTTTTTATCAGCACTCAGGTTGCCATCAGTATGTTGTAAATTGATTTAATAAAAATTTCGGTATGTATCCTATTGGCAACAGCAGGCATTAGAGATTCAGTTTATTCTTAAGACTTTAGAAGACAAAATTGGATATGTTGCTTAAATACAACACTGGGCCATTAAGGGTTAAAAAAGATGTGGAAAGTCAGGTAAGAAATTCTACAATTTTGAGAACCGTTGCAACCAGGAAAGATTGTTATTAGAAGTAACGCTTTTCTGCTCGCTTTCCTTTGCAGTGAAGTAAATCCATACACATGTGACACTCGGAAAGTGTCACAAGCCATGTGACACTTGACGCATTTTTAAAGTGGGAAAAAGAGCGAGAATTCGCTACACAGCATAAGACAACGTGCTGTTAGACAGCGTATGCAGTTGCGTTTGTTTTGGACCGATCGCATTAATTAATTTCACTGTAGTAACCATAAAAGAGTTACTCCCGTCCAGAAGTAGCGTGCGGGGAAAACATGAATGATCCGGCCCCCGCGACAATTAATCGGACACTGTGGTTCCCGCATTATAGCCCTCATTACGAGCAGCACATGCGACGACTCCTCAGACAGAGGTATGAACCTTCATCGGTAGGAGGTAGGGATGGGGGAAATCTACCGGTTTTAACCGATAACCGTTTTTTTCTGTTTTGGTTTACCGGTTTTTTCGGTTATTATTTTGTCCCAGTTATAACCGGTTATTTTTTAAATCCAATAACCGAATCAAAAAACCGGATCGGAAGATAGGCTCGATTTTAGGTCCTATTAGACTAAAATTTACCAAGTTATGAAGCTTTGAATTTCATCATCTTAGGCCAATCAGCGACAACCGCTTTCTCGAGGCGTCGCGTCGGTTGATTGGCGGATTTCTGAAAGAGTCTTTATGAACAGATAAATATTGGCCAATGGATTGATTTCCTGTAGAAACAATATTATTAAAAAAACTTTGTCTACAAACGGCGTTTGTTTTTTTATAAAAAAAAACCGAAAACCGGTTATTTAAAAAACGGTTATTTTAAGCGGTTATAACCCCCAGGTTAAACCGGAGGTGAAAAAACCTGAAGAACCGAAAACCGGTTATTTTGAGCGGTTATAACCGCCAGGAGGTGAGAAAACCTGAAAAACCGAAAGCCGCTTATTTTGAGCCGTTATAACCGCCAGGTTAAACCGGAGGTGAAAAAACCTGAAGAACAGAAAACCGGTTATTTTGAGCGGTTATAACCGCCAGGTTAAACCGGAGGTGAAAAAACCTGAAGAATCGAAAACCGGTTATTTTGAGCGGTTATAACCGCCAGATTAAACCGGAGGTGAAAAAACCTGAAGAACCAAAAACCAGTTATTTAAAAAATCAGTTATTTTGAGCGGTTATAACCGTCAGGTTAAACCGAAGGTGAAAAAAACCTTAAAAACCAAAAATCGGTTATTTTGAGCGGTTATAACCGCCAGGTTAAACCGGAGGTGAGAAAACCTGAAAAACCGAAAGCCGCTTATTTTGAGCGGTTATAACCGCCAGGTTAAACCGAAGAAGAAAAATACCTGAAAAACCAAAAGTCTGTTATTTTGAGCCGTTATAACCGCCAGGTTAAACCGGAGGTGAAAAAACCTGAAGAACAGAAAACCGGTTATTTTGAGCGGTTATAACCGCCAGGTTAAAACGGAGATCAAAAAACCTGAAGAACCGAAAACCGGTTATTTTGAGCGGTTATAACCGCCAGGTTAAACCGGAGGTGAGAAAACCTGAAGAACCGAAAGCCGGTTATTTTTGCAATTGCTGCCACCCCTTGTAGGAGGTAATTCGTCCCGCAACATTACTACTATATCCCAGCGGGAAGTGAGACTCTGCTTACTTATACGGCAGGTTCTCATGCCCATATTTGAGGCGCCCCTGAAATGGGAATAAGCAGAATTTAAGTGGGACTTTAGTAAGCCAGCTGCAATGTTCTCCCCTCAAATTTCTCGTATACTTCCACAATATGACGCGTTTCGTCTTACTTATCGTAGCATAGTCAGTAGAATCGCGCATGTGTATGTATAGAATGGCTAATATTTTGTACGGCTTATTAACGTTTTTAATGGTATTTCCTTTTTCTTTTGATGTTTGTTCTTGTGGAATGTCTAATATTTTGTACGGCTTATTAGCGTTTTTAATGGTATTCCTTTTTCTTTTGATGTTTGTTCTTGTGGATTGCTACCTGGGTTTCGTTGTTTTGGGAAATTCGGGCTATGAGAAGCTGCGTATTAGCCTAATGACTTGCTTCTTACAGAAAACTTCCCAAATATTCTTTTGAATCCATTTCGAAATAGTTCTTAGCCCTTGAAAAAGTGAACTAGAATGGATTCCTTGTTTTGTTCTTCGCTTTTCGTTTGCTTCAAATTACTCTAGGATTGCTTGTATTACCTTCCTTTTTAAATTTTGGCTTTATTTGTTTATCTGTCTATTGTTTAGCAACGGATTCGGAAACCCTCCGCGCTTTTGCACATGCGCCGGGCGGAGTTATTTTCATCAAAATAGGGGGAAAGTGAAGAATGGAAGGGTGATGTTTGCATTTTACTGAGCGTGATCTAACAAAGAACTCCGGAAATGCGGTCATATGGCTCATTGCCTGACACCCCTTTCCGGTGTAAAATCGTCCAAAAGTGGGTCGTCTAGGAATCCGTTGCTGAACAGTATCTCTTCCCTTTCACCTACTTGGAAAAATTTGACTCAGATATACAACTTTGGAGTTACGATCACATAACGAATTTCATTTGTATAGGGCTTGTTGCATTTTTGAGTAATCTCTTTTACATACCTATAATTAGACAAACTGACAGAAGTCAATCGTTTGGCGGATTTAATCCAAAATTTGAGACAGATCTACAAATCTGGTGATAAAATCAGATACCACTTTCCATTCATCTAGCTCTTCGTGTTTTTGACTTAGCGTGTTCGCACACGCACACAAGGACAGAAAGACAGACTTCCCTAAGACGGATTTCATCCAAAATTCGATACAAATCTACAATTTTAGTGTACATACCAAATTTCATCTTTCCGGGTGATTCCGTTTTATGACTAATCTTGTTGACAAACAGATAGACATCACTCCAAAATTGTGTTTCTCGGACTCAAGGAGTTCTAAAACGTGGAGATTCATCAAAATCTCGAGGTTGAATTTTTTGGCGATTACAAAACTTTCTCGTTGTATACCGTGCATAGAAGAAACTAAGAAATAAACACTTTTAACAGCTTATATTCCTAAGACCGTAAGGAAGATTTTTTTAATGAAGTATCTCCGTTTCTGATGAACCATGATTATGCCAATTAATTGTACACTTCTCTAAAAGAACTGAATTGCCCAAAATGATGATTTGAAGGGAGGAAGAGAATCCGATGCACCCCTGGGGAGCGCCAAAGAATCCCTCTCTTATCGAGGGATCAGGTGGGTGACGAGTTTCTTTTTATTGCTCTTCTTCAGACGTTCTTCATGAATCCATCCACAAGGGATCGTCGTTCATTATCCGAGAGATGATGATGGAGGTCTTCGTTCAAGCTAATATGAGTTGTTTTCTTGGTCTTTTCATTCTGGATGACGCAGTCGTTCGCAAGAATCGAAAACAGATTTGTACTAATGCAAGGCTGATTGCGAGTTTCATTACTGGAATTGCCTAATATTTAGATGATACCGTTTATTTTTAGATTACTATTCTTCGGATGCTTTTTACTTTCTCCTATACGAAGTATGTAAAGAGAAAGTGTTGTAATTGACAAAGAATCGGTCTAAGAGATTTTGATATATTTCAACGTTTTACACCTTCCTGGATCCAACAATCCGTTTGGAGTGCGGATTCACGGCGGGCTAATCTTGGGATGCTTGGGGTTCAAAATTCAGGATAAGAAGGATCCAACAATCCGCTTGGAGTGCGGATCACGGCAGGCTGATCTTGGGATGATTGGAGTGCAAAATTGCGAGATGCATCCCAATTTATTGTTCATGTAGCTTCAGAAGGGTCGTAAATCTAACTAAACTAAATCACGTTCCGTTGAAGTTAGAAGATCACGCTGTGGTCTGAGTAAGAAGAAACAGTTTTTTCGGTTATCATTACTTTTCTCCTTCTGGTTCTATGACACTGATTGATAAGTCTTTGTGTATCAGTGTTAAGTTGCAAGACACTACTTAGAGTTCTCGCTGGTGAATTTTGTAAGGTTCAATCTCTCAGTGCTGTTGTAACTTTGAGAATATTTTAATCATTATAAATATTATTTTTATCAATCAACTTTGAATCCTCATCTGGGGCCGCGATGGCCTCACAGGCTCCATCTCGACTTTGGAACCAGAAGGCCCAGGTTCAATTCCCCTATTCCACGGAAGCGCCACCGTGTGTGCATCAGACCTAGTACCCTTTAAATATGTCGAAGGTCAAACATCCTGTCTATATTGTCTTGGGGAAGTTTGAAGATGATAGTGTTAACTCAGGTATTGTCTAACTAGCTTCAAAGCCGTCGAGATTCACACCAAAATAACCCCCGTGTAGTTCCAAACCGGGACGTTAATCCATCTAAACTGAACTAGACTTGAATTTTCATGAGCACTTGATGCCACACACTGTTGAAACTTCGCAAAGATATGAAGCAAAACCATGAAAAACAAATAAATTTAACAACATTTCCACAAATGTTGGGGTAATTTGGAAAATATTTTGCGAATTTTATAAATTCTTCCACAAAATTAACGGCATAAATCATACCATTTTAATTCTATTGATATACGTAACGTTTTAAAGACTTTTTCCTTCAAAAATAGCATTCCTTCTATAACATTTTAATTATTAAAACATCTTTTAATAATGTATTTTAAAAAATTGTAAATTTGTGACCTAAATGAAATTTACAAGGTAAAAATAATAGCTAACTGTTTCAAAGACTTCGATATCAACTGATGTTAACTCTTTATCAAATTTTATCTCAGATTTTTTGTTTAACTAAAATCGTTTCAAAATGCATCATTCATTTTAATTCAAATTTATGTACCGAATGCTCTATAAATATCACTGAAGCAACTCGAAATTTTATTTTAATTTTTTAAAAATTCTTTTTCGCCGATGTTTAAGCAGACGATTAGGAAGACTCCCAATTAAGGCTAATTTACAGTTTTACACTTCAAGAGGGAAGTATTTGTTGCTCTTGAATTATTTCAACCACAGCACAATAAAGAAAAATGAATCTAATTAGAGAAATGAAAAATGCATATTAAATGAGGTTATACTTTAGGAGAGAAACCATGCGATTTAAAAAAATTATCAGCGAATTCCAAACGGTTGTTCTTATTTCTTAATTAGTGTAATCATTGTAATGAGTACAAAGGGTTTTTTATTATTATTCCTCTAAGATGGCATGTATTTTTTGCATTTTATGGAATGGAAATTGGATCTGTTGTAATTAATGTGGGGAGAATCACTCGCGTCTGTTAAACTCCGCTTTTTTTTTTCTCCCGCTAGAAACATAAACATGTGGTTCACGGAATTTCATTTATTTACTGATTTCTTTAATAATCAATACGAGAGGTTTCTTTCTCTCTTTTATTAATATATGTAGTGAGTATGTAAAAAATATAGTTTACAATTTGAAAAAGAACGGCGTCTATTCTATACATTTCTATAGAAACAATTATATCATTGAACTTTATTCAATATATTTTATTTCTATATTTTATTTTCCATCTCAACTACAAACGCAAGGATGATTCCCGGGACTTCAATGCTTTTATTGTTGTTGTTAATTTTTCACTATGATCATGCAAAAAATCTAGTTCGCAATCTGAAAAGCAGCAATGTCTATAGCATACATATGTATAAGAGGAATTATATCATTAACATTTATTCCTTGAATTTCATTTCCCACATTACAAACATGTAAAAGTATGGTTAAATAAAAGCAATAATGAAAATTCTACATAATAATTGTATTCAACGTCAATGTCGATGCTAATGAACTACAACTTGTTATTGTTTAACAACGGATTCGGAGATCCTCCGCGCTTTTGCGCGTAATCCGGGCGGAGTTATTTTCATCAAAATAGGGGGGAAATGAAGAATGGAAGGGTGATGTTCACATTTTACTAGAATGGATTCCTTGTTTTGTTCTTCGCTTTTCGTTTGCTTCAGATTACTCTAGGATTGCTTGTATTACCTTCCTTTTTAAATTTTGGCTTTATTTGTTTATCTGTCTATTGTTTAGCAACGGATGCGGAAACCATCCGCGCTTTTGCGCATGCGCCGGGCGGAGTTATTTTCATCAAAATAGGGGGAAAGTGAAGAATGGAAGGGTGATGTTTGCATTTTACTAAGCGTGATCTAACAAAGAACTTCGGAAATGCGCTCATTTGACTCATTGCCTGACACCTTTTTCCAGTGTAAAATCGTCCAAAAGTGGCAGTCTCGGAATCCGTTGCTGAACAGTAATTGATTGGTGTCGAGTGCTCTACTGTTCAGCAAAGGAATCCGAAACTACCACTTTTGGACGATTTTACACCGGAAAAAGGTGTCAGGCAATGAGTCGTATGAGCGCATTTCCGGAGTTCTTTGTTAGATCACGCTCAGTAAAATGTAAACATCACCCTTCCATTCTTTACTTTCCCCCTATTTTGATAAAAATAACTCCGCCCGACGCATGCGCAAAAGCGCGGACGGTTTCCGAATCCTTTGCTAAACAATAACGATGACTAAAGGAAGACAAATACAGTCAGTCGTAAAAACTTTTATTACTTTCAGGCCAGGGCAAAAGGGAATAGAGCTTCTCCTTATAACGAGTTATCTGAAGGTGGTAGTCGGTCACAACGCCGAAGCCTTCTTCCAGAATAAAGCCTTAGCCTTCTGGCCATTCGTGCAAAGCTCTGCTCTAAGGCATTTCAGAAAAAAGAGCGATGTCCGGCCAAATATGGCACCATGGTGTGAGGTCAACAGATGACTTCCATCAGCCAGAGACCAGAAGAGGGAGGCAGTTTATCAGAGTAGGACGCTATGGCGTGAACTCTTGCTTTGTTTTCTCAACATGGCAAGGATAATATTTTGGGCCATCCAGACTGTCTTTTAAACTCACTATTTCTTTCGAAATTACTGTAAATACATGTAAAATAGTTGTAAATTAAATATATTTAACCCAGAAACTTAGTTTCTGTATTATTATGCCAATCAGACATTAGGCCACTGAGTTTAACGTGGGTAAAAAACTTATCAAGACCATAGCAATTACGCGGGAACCCAACGTACGGAAGACTCTAGAGAGGGGTTGTACTAAAGTTTACTATCCGTTCTCCCTTCCTTGCGTTATCCATTTTGCTAATCAAGCGGTGCTATATTTTTTAATATGACGTCACAGGACATTAAAGGAAATTGAGGATGTGCTTAGTAAAAGTGCCTCTACCAGCTGAGACATTTGTATCAAAATTTGATACAGATCTAGAATTTCGAGGTAGCGACTGCATGCTAAAATTTATCCATCTAAATCATTTTATTTTTGAGTAATCGTGTTCACATACTCACGGATTTACAGGTATAACTCCAAAAATGGTTTATTTCCACTCAAGGAAGTCTAAAACTTGCATATTTATCAAACTCTCGAGGCCGAATTTTCTGGTTACACTAATAGCACAAAGATATTGTACGATATTGAACAGTATTCGCAATATTGTATGATATTGTTCAATATCATATAACATTATATAATATCGAACAATATTGTGCAATATTGGACAATATCTTGTGCTAGCTGGGTATTGCAATATTTTTTTCCCTGCAGAATGGCGGTTGATATTATTTTATATTTAACTTCTCATATACTTTGAATTCAAAAGAGTAAATAAAAATACATTTCGAAATGGCAGGGCCGCAATAAAAATTTGATTTATCCGAAAATTCGAATTTAAAAAAACTGAGTCTGAATGTGAATGCAGCAAAGAAAAGGACAGTTTTTAAATTGAAAAGGGCGACAAAGGTTTAATTTGAATATTTATTCAAAATAAAACTTTGCTGGCTTTTTTAGTTGGTTTAAAATGTTATTTAAGAACTTTAATAAATAATACATAATTGACAAATATGCAGAAAATAATTTTGATAAATTAAGTGATAATAATTGTAATTAAAATTTTTTTAATAATTTTATAAATAACAAATTCAATAAATAAGTAATTAGTTTTAATAAACAAACAGTATATAGTATTTTGAATAAACAATTGCACAATAAAACTTAAAGATAAAAAGTGCAATTCACAACTAGAATGTTTAAAGTTTTTTAAAAGTGAGGAATATTTTATTGCTTTTTTCATAGAATTTTACCATTAGATAAAATTTTGCCATACTATAGAATCGTACCATGCCATAGAATCATTCCATTATACAACAGTAAAGTCGTCGTGTGAATTAAAGATACTAAAAAATTATTCACTGACGGTCATTGAGCACACATGGTATGGACATACTTAATTAAAGGAAACAATTGAGAAATAAAAATCATTTTTCACAATTATGTGTTTTAGCTTCGAATTACAGATAATATTTTGAATTTATGTTGATAAGAAATTCAAGAGACCAGAGAAAAATTCGAATTACTGAAGAATTTGAGTTAACCAAGCTCCACTGTATTACTAACATCAGCCATATAGCATTACAATAGTACACTACAAAGAAACATAATTGCAAAAAATGGGATTTTTTTAAGTCTCAGGGAATTTTTAAGGGGCATACAACTGTTAAAACTCGAAAATTTTCCATTTTATGAAAAATATTTGTATTATTCCCCTGTCTTTTCTGAACAATTTAAAACAATCCCAGTTAAAAAAATTTCAATAATTATGAAAGTTATGAAGGAAAATTTATGAGCTCTTCAACGTAAACATTGATTATGGCCATATCTTTAAAGCCCTATATCTCAAAATGTGTTTTTTTATATTGCGCGCACGATATCTCAAGACTATTGAATATTTTTACATAAAATTTTTACCGAATATGTATTTTGCTATGTTCTACAAATTTAACTACATTTTTGTACATATTTCTCCAAAGAATTTTCTTTTTTGGGGGGGAGAGGGTTGAAAAGTTGAAATGTTAACTATTTTTAATATTATTGTTTTAAATTGGTTTATAAAATCGAAATTAAATTTAAATGTTAATAAATTGTGGTTCAGTTTCTTAAACAGACTGTTTGGATTGCTTAGATGCCCAAAATATTGTGTTTAGATAAATAGTTTATCCGTAATTAGCGCGCAAGGTGACTATTTCATTTTTCCTCCAAAAATTATACCCATATTTATTACTCTCTCAAATAAATACATACAAACATGAAGGTTTCAAAATATGTGTACTATAAGAAAAGGAACAGATATTTTTCTAGAAGAAAAAAGTGAGTTTGTGAATTGTATTGCTTCAGCGATATAATGTATCGAATTTGACAGTTTTCCACCATTTTTTTGAGGTTTAAAATTCGTATGTCGCCTTAATCACAGAATTCGTGGAAATCTCGAAATAAAATTTTCTGGCATTTACAGTACTATCACTCTGCAAGAATATTTGCGGGTTATATGGTAATTACTTTCCAGTATATTCCATGTACTGGAAGGTAAATAAAAATATTACCACCAACCATGCAGAATTAAAAACGGTCCATTACTGCTTCACAAGGCAGCAAACACCTCAGAGGAAATACAAAATAAATATAAATACTAATAAATGGAATTTTTAATTGTAGAAGAGTTAAAAATATAAAAATAATATCAGACAACGATAAGAAGTAAGAATTCGGTGGATGACTTCATCAGAGGCCATTCATCCATACAGATTCAAAACTAGAATAGGTTTTCTGTAGAGGAAAAAGACTTTAAGGTCTGAATTTAATATTAATTTCCTCTAAGGCCTGGCTATCTACAGAAAACCTATTCTAGTTTTGAATCTGCATGGATGAATGACCTCTGATGAAGTCATCCACCGGATTCTTACTTCTTATCGTTGTCTGCTATTATTTTTGTATTTTTAACTCTTCCACAATTAAACATATCCCTTTATTAGTATTTATATTTATTTTGTACTTCGCAATTTTTTCCTGGATGATGCTGCACTTGAGCACACCAATTAAATTGCTTCTATTAATTTTTGTCTTTTTGGATATTCAATCCTTATTTTTTGTCTTTTTAGATACTCAAACCCCAGAGGAAGGCTATCGAAATGGAATCCATCTCCCTACCCTTTCGAACACCCCCGAAATATGAGGAATGCTGAGTAGCGGCAACGGGTTTGTGAAATTAGAACCGTCCAGCTTTTGACAGCGACTCCACAATTATGCTCAGATTCCGATAATAGTTTGCTGAACTCATAGAATAATTATGCACAAACGAGCTGTTGCATCGGTATTCAATATAATTACGTCGGATTCCAGATGCTTGTGAAGGAATGGGGTCTTGCATGGCAGCGGGCACTCAGAGAGAGGCATGTTGAGAAATTCTCTCCATTGAATTCACACAAGTATGAGAAAAGGATTTGATAAATATTTTCTTTCGTGCTTGTCTGAATTAAGTTTGAAAATATATGCAGATCACTAGGCGAGTAAAGCGAAACATATTGAGAAATTCTTTCCACTAAAACAAGCAAATATGAGAAATTGGCTGGATATAGTCTTTTAGGCTAGTATTTTTATTCTGAATCATGTTTAAAAGTATATACAGGGCATTAAGTGCAAGAAGCTGTTGAGAAATTCTCTCCATTGAATGCAAGCAAGTATGGGAAAAGGATTTTGTAAGTGTTATCATATATGTTTGCAGTTTTGTTCTGGATCATACTCGTATTTGGAAATATGCAAAGGCTCAAGTAGTTAGAATGAAGCATGTTGAAAATTCCTTCCATTTAATGCAAGTAAGTTTGCAGGAAGGATTTAATAAAGACTACAGTTCATGCTTGCATTTTTGTTCTGAACCATATTTAAAAACATATGATGAACATTAGACTTATAGAGTGAAATATGTTGAGAAATTCTCTCCATTGAATGCAAGCAAGTATGAGAAAATGACTTGATATTATCTTTTACCCTAATACTTTTGTTCTGAATCATATTTAAAAGTATATACAGGGTATTTGGTACAAGAAGTTGTTGGTAACTACTATCCAATGCATTCACGTAAATATGAGAAAATGGTTTGATTTTATCTTTTACGCTAATACTTTTGTTCTGAATCAAATTCAAAAACATATACATGGCATCAGAGTGTTGAGAAATTCCTTCCATTTAATGCAAACAAGTTTGCTGAAAGGATTTGATAAAACTATCTTTTATGCTTTTATTTTTATCCTGAATCATATTTGAACACATTCAACAAAGAAAAGTGGATAGGAAAATTTTAGGAGCAGTTTTTGGTAAGAAATATGTATATGTATAGGTTTTGTATTTATGTTGTATTCTGAATACAATTTTTATATATGTTTACACTAAAATACGGAAATGATACAGCATGTAGATTATCGAGATAACCTGAAGATTAATTATGTCGAGACGTTAAAACGTGGAAAATTCATTTCTCACATTATTTAATTAATCTGCAGACTACCTAGATAATTTACTCGTTACCAACTAGGCAACTAGGAACTCATTAAAATTAAAATAAAGACTTTGTTCGAGAAACAGTGAAGTTTTTGTACGCTTAGATTCATATTGTTTAGCAACGGAAACCCTCTGCGTTTTTGCGCATGCGGCGGGCGGAGTTATTTTCATCAAAATAGGAGGAAAATGAAGAATGGAAGGGTGATGTTTACATTTTATTCAGCGTGATCTAACAAAGCACTCTGGAAATGTGCTCAGATGACTCATTGCCTGACACCCCTTTCCGGTGTAAAATCGTCCAAAAGTGGCAGTCTCGGAATCCGATGCTGAACGGTACTTGCATTTTTGAGTTATCGTGTTCACAGACACACAGAGAAACGTAATTCCAATGACTTTTCGACTTCAAAGAGTTCAGAAATGTGGAGTCACATAAAAATCATGATATCGATTTTTTTTTAAATATTGCAATATTTTCTACAAGCATACTAGCTAAAAAAATACACATCGCAATATTATATACTGATTAGACGACGCAATTATGAAGCAAAAACCATTTTATGGATTTCGGATTTAGTATTGAAAACTGTACTTAATTTGGTATCCCCAAAATCGAACCAACTGAAATCCATTGCATAATTGCATTAGGAGTTTTTCTTGTATTGTTTTCCGAAAACATTTGTATCTCAAATTATCGTAGAAGGCAATGATTAATTTTGGGAAAATGCAGCAGTATAATTTTTTTCCCTATATTGCTTTGCTAAACAATTATATCTCAAATTATCGTAAAAGGCAATGATCAATTTTGGGAAAATGCAGCAGTATAAGTTTTTCCCTATATTGCTTTGCTAAACAATTATATCTCAAAATAGTGTAAAGACTAATAAATATTTTTAGTAAAATGCAGTATTAGAATTTTTTCCTATGTCGCTTTGCTAAAACAACTGTATATCTAAATATTGTAAAAGATAATAATCAATTTTGGAAAAAATGCCGTATTAGAATTTTTCTGTGTTGCTTTGCCAAAATGATTGTGTCTTAAACTATTGATAAAGGTAATATTTAATTTGATGAAAATGTGCCATTATATGCAGCAGCAATTCTATCTCAAAATATTGTAAAAGGCAATAATACATGTTGTGAAAATGTGCCATTAAAATTTTTTCCCTATATTTCCCTCCAAAAACAGTTGTATCTCAAAATATTGTAAAAGGCAATAATTAATTTTGGGAAAATACAGCATTAGAACTTTTTCCTATAGTGCTTTGCGAAAACAATTATATCTCAAAATGTTGTTTTTGAGTTGGTGCCAGTGGTGGATTTTGTCAATATGAGGCCACAGGCGCAAAACTGACTTGAGTCCCCCTTCCTCTACCCAATGTCTCAAATTTGACGTCGGCTTATAGCCTTACGATGTGCGTAGAATAGGTTTTGAGGCCCCCTGCCGATACCCAATGCCGCTAATTCGCCATCAGTTTGCACTACAGTGCGCGTCGAATGGATTTTGAGGCCCCCTGGAGTTTTGAAGCACGAGGCGAGCGCCTCTAACACCTGTGCGGAAAACCGCCTCTGTAAACAGCTAATGTTTTTTCTAATGAGCATTGCGAACGGCATAGAACATAAATTTCTTTTTCTGAGTTATGGCCTTATAAGAAGACGTACTATATGCATTTCAAAAAACGAGCACTTTTAGCTAATGAAAATTGTTCATCTATTCTTTAAAAATACAAGTGAACGAAGGGCTTTTCAGAATGAGATGTCATTGAATGTTTTCAATCAATATCTTTTTATTGCGATTCGATCAATACATCAACGCGAAGAATCGAAGAATTATTTTCCTTTCTTGTTTTTTTGTGCTGTTCAGTGAACCAGCTACTCAGTTCCCATGTTGTTCGATTCTTTTTTGACGTCTACTGACAGGAATCGAGTGGTGGTTCTAATTGAAAATGGCAAAAGAAAAATGTCAAAAACCTTCATCGCTTTAATTTTTTCATTAAGAGGCAAGTCTGAAATTAAATCAATTCTTCTTTTCCTGGAGGAAAAAAACCCAAAGGTGCAGCTTTTTCAAAAAATGTCACCGCACCTCAAAAGAACTGTCAAAATCTGAATTTTCTGAACTCCTTCCATTGGCGGAAAATGTGCTCACCGATAACGATTATTTTAAGAATCGATGAAAGAAACTATTCGGTTTACCCGGAAGATGATGGATGATATGCCGACAGTGAAGAATTTTGAGAGAGAAAAGTTTCGTAGCTTTTCTGAATGGAAGACTATTTTAAGCGAAAATACTTTTGTTCGTTCGAATAGGTTAATGGACGATGAACTAACAAAAGAAGCAAGTGCTATTACCTCAGATAGGAGAATTCTTTAACATAACACACATTAGGTATTACCTAAAGTTTTTATAGTTGTGAGAATTAGAAAAAGGAAAATGAATTTAATAACAGGGCATCAATCAAATTTCTATATAAAAAATTAAGCTTGTAGTAGTTACAATTCACTGCCTTCTCCTTTTTATGGTAGGTGGAGCTACTAGAGCCATTCGGGTTTTTCCCATGATGCCTCTCTCTCTTCTTCTGTGTACTTGTCTTGTGTTATTGTTCTCTGTCTTGCGTCTTGTACCTTTTAATGTACTGTGTCGTCGAACTTAGCCATCTAATAAAAATGGTTCCTGACAGGGCCGGCTCGAACAATTGGTGCAAAGCTGATTTGCGGGGCCTTGAAACCGATTTCGTAAAACAAAATATTTCATTGCATTAGGATTTTATGATTAGGATTGTTTTCACGTATGTCAGACGGTGTGATTTGATTATGGCGATTTTGATTTTTCAATAACTGTTAATTATATATTTCGTCAGTTTGTTGGACATTTTCGGTTTTTAAAAATTTTGCAATTGAGTTCCTCCTGTGTTCAGCAATTTTCTTTCTTTTTCTTAAATTTATCAGATCCACACATGTATTTCCTTCCGGAATCTCTGTCTCTAGACATGTTCCGAAATTGTCCCCAAATAATATAAAGAAATTAAGATACATTTTTAGTAGTATGACTACAACAATGAAATATATTATTATTTAGTAATTTTCAATAAAATATTATATTAAACATTTGTCTTCCCTTTAAATACGCATATTTTATTTATTTCTCCACCAAACGTACGATGTACTATCATCCGTTACAACGCAAGCATAATAAAACACATTGTTTTTACTTTTCTTACTCTGTTTTGGCTATGTAGTGGGATTCAAAGCCCCCAACCTTGCCTTTAATTGGTCGACCTGAAATGTGCACATAACGCGTTATATTCAAATGTATGTACATTCGGATTAAAATAAAAAATTAGAAGGCACTTCTAATTTGCAAAATCAGTCAGCTGCACGGGACCTTTAGAAAACGCGGGGCCTAGTTCGGCCGCACCGTTCGCACCCCCCTCCGGCCGGCCCTGGTTCCTGAAATTGAATTAATTCTTCAACAGCGGTATTCCATATAAACATGAGTCTCGTCCCTCTACGTCCTACTACTTTATTTAATAGAAGCTTTTCACCGACAGAAGACTGTCCTTGATGTTGTGGCGTAGTTTCAGCTTTGGGGTCGTAGGATCATAGAAACCCGATTTCACCAAACACTCGTATTGCATGTGGGTTTGTCATGCTAAATTCGTCGCCGTGTCCAAACATCCTCATGTTGATGTGGTGTGGAAATATGAGAGAGCATGCTAACTCAGGTGCAGTCTTCACTATCGGATCATGGTTCGAAATTGCGATGTTTATTGCGGTACCCACTTGATCGGTCTTGTATCTAGCGAAATCTATGAGTTAAGGACTCATTATAAAGGGGAAGTATGCATCTTCTATTGGTCAAAACGACCTTAGAGCATCTAAATAGCTCCTGAGATCAGAAGCGACCCGAAGTAACGTTACCAACCGGCGAAGGCAACAATATGGCGCCCCACACTTACGTATTTTTTAAAAATTCTAATGTATTTCTAACTGTATGTATTCTGAATGTCAAACAAGCTTTTACTTAATATAATGCACGTTTTACCTGCAAATATGACTTAATAATATTATGGTGACAGTGTTTGAACTTCAGCTATATTTAAGATTATATAGTGGCTTTATTGAAACCAAAATAATATATTCAAAAAACTTTAAAAATATATGACTTTGTTTCTTTAATCTATTAAAAACTTTTTTTCCTTCTTACTCCCGCTTTAGCGTCACCCTGGACTTCGGTGGAACGTGCTGTTGCCCGGTTTGCCCGGGCCAAGGGCCGCCTCTACCTAAGATAGTAGTCTAACATACAGTAAAACCCAGTTAACCGGACTAATTGGAGCTCACCTCTGTTTGGATTCCAGAAAATTCGTATTATCCGGGAAAATCGGTGAAGAACTCTTGATATACTAAGTGCAGCAGAGTATTGACTTAGGGTACTCTGTGAAAGAGTACGGAAGCGGGATAATGGCGATTCGCACCGTCAAGTACGTTTAGTCCCTTACGTCAGAAGAAGACAACCGATTTTGTTTCTACTAAATAAGGGGCTGTATTCATTCTTAAATACCAATTCAAGTATTTCTTTTGAATTAAGAATAAATACTAGCTTTTTTCTGATTCGTAAATGCTATTTTTCCTATATTTTTTAATAAAAATTTTTCAGAATATTAGAAAAAGATTTCCGGATTTTCGAGGTTCTACTGTAGTTTGAATATATTGGGGAGCTTACCTTCCTGGACGAGATTCAGGAGGAACTGGATCATATTCGTGTTTCGCTCGGAAAACAACTGGAAACTTTACAGAAATCAACCGACCCCGTGGAGTAATTCTTTGTTAAGGCACACAACAGTCTACCAATTTTTGAATAATGCTAATTGAGAGAACATCCAGAGGATGGAACTCATAACCTTCTTCTTCTAATGCATGTTCTTCCGCTATGCAATGCCTTAACCCACTTGAGGAAAAAAAACATAAGAAAGGCGTAGTTCGGGCCCGCGCCGTATATTTTTCGTGAAAACGTCAGGATAACATCATAAAACAACTGTTTCGCATTAATATGTAATTATCAATATCTTTAAAACAATATTTACACAGAGTAGTATAATGGTTACAGAATAAATAAATCACAAGCTACCACAGACCCTTGCTAAATGCGATAAACTTGTGATTTATCTATTCTGTAACCATTATACTACTCTGTGTAAATATTATATTAAAGAGATTGATAATTAAATTACATATGAATACGAAATACTTGTTTTATGATTTTATCCCGACGTTTTCTCGAAGAATCTACGGCGCAGTCCCGAACTGCGGCTTTCTTATGTTTTATTTAGAGTAGCTTTTGATGGCGCCATCTGTTGACAGTATATAAAACTACATTTCGCGTATGCTCAGTAAAACATTATTTACTACAAATGCTCATATTTCCCGCAATATTCAAATTTTTATATAATTTTTTAAAGTATTGTCAAGTATTCTGTAAGTTTCGTACAATTCGAAAGAATACTCTGCATGTTATAATCAAAAAACATGAGGCGTTTAAAATTTTCAATTTAATACCGATTTCTACTTATATTCTGATAAATATTTTTATTGTCTCACTTTTGGTACTAGTAATACTCCTCAAGCTCTTTAAAATGACACCAAAATCAACCTCCTAGCTAAAAGCGTTTTCAGGCTACACTTATTTATAAACTTTCATAAAGTTAATTCATAACAATCAAGCGCATACGCAAAGACGTCACAGGAAAAACAAATACTATGCGACAAACTCTTACAGATATGATCTATCCGTTGTGGGACTCAACCATTCTTTTCGCATTATTAGTTTCGTAGTTATTAGAGATTCAAATCTGACGGTATTTTGTCACACAAGAAAGTTCGATCGACTATCACTTTAAACAGTGGAAAGACATTTTCACGTCAAAATGGTTTTCAGAGCAGGTTTGGGACTCTAAATATGCTTATTTGAGAAGCATCTATTTTCATATTAGCATCCTTAAATTTGGTGTACTCTCCTCGTCGTGCTCTAACTCTGATATTTTTTAATGCACTCAGCAAGTCGTAATAAAGCCTCTGCTTAACAGTTTTCTTTATGTTCTTTGTAAAATATTCTTTAAATAAAAACCACAATTTTTAAATCTATACCACAAGATCTTAATATTCCCCCATAATACGCTTAATTCAAAGCTTAAATTTATTAGTAATGGCTTATGACGTTGCTATATATCTAAAAGCGACCAAGTCAAAAAAAGAAAAAAATGAGTTAAGGTTCTCTCGTTTTTTTAAAATGTCACCTCAATAACAGAAAAATTTATGCGGAGCAGCATAAATTGTATACTGGCGATATATTGATGTGCGTTATTTTTCCTGGGAATTTTGGGCTTAACCCATTATACACCAAAACTCTATTGTTTCACTTTTTCAAAAACAATTTGCATTAATATGGTAAAAAGAATGAAATATGAAAGAAAACGCTATTTCTGAAAATTTTAAATTAAACTGTCTAATTAACTTTTAATTAGAATTAATTATCTTTTTAATTAGAAAAATGATTTTTATTGTGTTTGCAACTTTCATAGCAGTCAGCTTAACATTCATATGCAATAATCAAAGCTAAAAATTGCACGGTTTAATTGAGAATAAAAGAAAATAAGCGTCCCATAAAAGGGACAATGACAGATAATCTTTATATATAAAAGGCAAATACAATGATTCACTCATCACGAAATCTCCCAAACCACTAGACTAGAATCTTGAAATTTGCAGAAGGTTGCTTCTTGGGGAGTAGGTGCTCACTAAGAAAGGATTTTTCGGAATTTTAATTAGAATTTAAATTATTTAAAAATTACTTTAAATTTTAACGTTTTTCCAGAATAACTTCGGATTCTATTATCGCAAAAATACCATTTTTGCATCATCTTAAAGATAAAAAAATTAACTTTTCAATGACAGCAATCTCATTTCCATGCTACATTTTGTTCAATTTTGATTAAAGTGAAAATTCTGCTTTCTAGTTAATTTCCCAAGAAAACAATTTATACTATCACAACCGTAACAATTGCAAAAGCGCGTGAATAAAAGATTTGCTGAAGTAATGAGACGGTTTGAATTTTATTTACAACAATAAAAACGTTGTTACAATTCATGTTTTAAAACATTTTGAAACATTAATATTCATTGCATTTCTGAAATATTTTATCGCACCTGCTTCAAAGTAATATTTTTATAAAGCGTGGCAACAAATATTTGATTTCAAGTTTGTTTGTTTTTATTGTGTGTGAGGTAGACTGAAATGATTTTCGTCCCTTCTTCAAGCATTTAATTTCATACTTTCCTTGTTAATACTCTTTTAAAGTTTTTAGTAAAATATACTCTTCCTGTAAGTGGTAAAAATTTTGTTTTAATATGAGTTTAAAATATAAAAATAAAATCTATATTGTACATACCACCTTCTTCCACTCACAAGTTTGAATTTTTTTATCATTTTATGAAATGTATGGGGTTATGACCATGCAAGAAAAAAATTTATTGTCTTATATAAGTATTGAAAGTAATTTTATTCTATTATATAACATATCAAAATAACATATGAAGAAAATTGTTCTTACTTTAATAAAAGTAACAGTTTGTATTACACAAGAAGCTTTCAATAAAATTATTCTTCATATTATCTCATCATTAACCCGATTTTCATGCAAAATCTGTGCTCATAGAACCACTTGTGCTGCTCTGCAATGAAGCACAACTGTTCCTTAAGGTTTTCAACATTTTCTTTATACATAGTGCCAGTTTTCCTGAAGAGTCTTAGGATGTCGAAGTCATCGGTAAGACAAGATTTCTTTTTCAAATCTTTATGAATATTTACATCTATAAATAGAGTATAGTGATCAAAGTTCTCTTTGAAAAGATATGACCCAAAAGTGTCAAAACGAATCCATTTAATTCCATGTCTGAAATGTACTTTTTCATTCAGGAGATCTTTTTTTCTGTTAAAAAGTTTCATTTTTTTGGGAAGATCCTCAGTATCTCTGAAATGGTGTTCCATATCAATAACCATATTTTTTTTACTAGAAGAGGCGATGATTTCACGATATTGTTGAGGAGTACAAATAGACTGATGTTTCCTTAAATTTTTCTCTATTCGGCCAAAATCCCGATCCGAATCCAAGTATGAAGGGCCTACTTCTGGGAACTTGTGGTCGATTGTCTTAAATTGACCTTTTTATACACGATATTGATACAAACAAATCATTAAAAAATTTATTTTGGCCTGATCAGGAGTCTGTCCAAGTGATTAAGTGGAAGAAGGAGGTATGTGGTATTTCATGTTGCATATATCCTTCTGCCACCAGTAATATACTTTGTTGTTGTCACATACCTCCTTCATTACACTAGAATCTAGCTTAAAAATGCTCCTAGAGAGTTGTTGTAAGTACCGAAAAACAGGCCAACACATACCTGCATCATCCCCGACAATAACTCAATTCGAACAAAAATGTTACATACCCCCTTCATCCACTCACACCTTCAAATATGTCTTACTAAATGCAGGAATGTAGGTTTTCTGCAACCAGACCTTTTTTGCTGCCCCTGAATTTTTTTATTTTTAAATGCGAGCATTATTTTTCCAAATTTTTTACAAACTTTAGACTTACATTCTATGCCAACAAGAATGTTCTTCCATCAACTTTCTCTTGTACTTCAACTCTTATACGTGTTAATTTATTTATAATCGTCTTGTTTTTTATAATGTGTAAATATTAAATATTATTTTGAAAATTGAATCCTAACTGATTGGTGTATTATTGTAATGTTGTTTTGGTAATATTGTGTGAGGAAATTATTTTAATTTTATATGGAAAATGTCATGGTAATTGATAATTGAATAGTAAACTGAATTTCTTTTGGTTTTATGTTCTTTTGCTTCTTCTATTTTAATTATGATCTGATGACATTTTTAATGTGTATTCTATGTTGTATGCTATGAGGTATTTGGATATATTTTGGAATTTTAAAAATTATTCAAGTAATGTAACACACAAAGTTGTTTAAATGCAAAAAAGTGCTCCTGGTGACTGTCATCAACTTTCAATCGTGTATGCTTTCTGCAGGACGTTTAAATCTTTATGTATATACTTCAACAGTATGGCGTTTTTTCTGTTTACCTTCGTAGTATAGTGAAAGAATAGAGTATGCATTTTCAATCTCTTGCCTTTGCCCACCTTCGTAGTATAGTGAAGGAATCGAGCATGCATTTTGAATCTCTTGCCTTTGCCCACTTTCGTAGTATAGCGAAGTAATCGAGCATGCATTTTGAATCTCTTGCCTTCGCCCGAATGGATCCAAAATTTGCCACATAACAGGGTGTCTCAACACCACGTTTCAGAACTTCTAGGAGGGGTAGGGTGCACCCCGATGAGTCGAAATGATATAGCAATGCAGGGTTGGAGATGCTTTTTTGACGCGGTAGATGGCGTTGCTCGAAAGTTCCGAGCGTTAATACAGGGAATCGTCATTTCGCACAAGGACGCAGAGTTAGTAGGTCGTTAGAGTTGTAACCGCTCCACTTTAACGACTTCAGCCGCAAAGTTCGTGACCTACCTAGACGTCAGATTTGGCCAACAGTGGATCGGACGTGGTGGTCCGGTGCATTGGCCTGCTCGATCACCGGACCTATCATGTCTTGATTTCTTTTTATGGGGACATATGAAGACACTGGTTTATGACATCATCGTTGACAACGCCGAGGAACTGGTTGCACGACTGGTAATAGCAGCCGGGGAAATTCGAAATATGCATGGATTATTCCAGAAAACTCATAAGTCCATGCGCCGTAGATGCGAGGCCTGCATTGAAGTCGGTGGACGAAACTTTGAATAATATCTTTAACCCATATTACTTTTGTTCATGTAAATTTATTATTAAAACGAATATTCACTTAAGTGGCGTTTTTTTATTTCTGATGTTTCTGAGTACACCAACGCGTCAGGAAAGCATCTCAGACCCTGCATTGCTATATGATTTCGACTCATCGGGGGTGCACCCTACCCCTCCTAGAAGTTCTGAAACGTGGTGATGAGACACCTTGTATATGCAATTTTGATCTCAAGACCTCATGTAAAATTTCATTTATATAGTTTTTAACGTTTTTGACAAAATGCGTTCGCATACACACGAATAGATTAACAGACAAATAATCAAACATTAGACGAGTTTCATTTTAGAGATCTACAATTCTGGTAGTAGATCTATACGCCACATTTCATCTGTCTGGCTCGTTGCATAATTCAGTTACCACTTTCACGTGCAAACAGATAAACAAATTTCCTGTTGACAGATTTCGTCCAAAATTTAATACAGATCTACAATTTTTTTCTATAAAAGTTACATACTACCTCTGTCACATAATAATAATAGCAAGTGAATATTTAAACGGGAATTATTGGCGAACACAGCTGTAAGTTATGTTGTAGCTCAAAATTGCGAAGTCTTCAATCAAAATCAATGGTTCATGACATCTGTCATTTGTTTCGACACATCTTTCAATTTTTAGCTTAACCTAATTATGACGAATTATAACTATTTTCTAATTTCATCCACTGACCGAAATCAATTGTTTTATTTCAGTTGAATATCAACCCATTGTAAAAATAAGATGAAAAAAGAGAGTTTTCAAGCAAGGATCGAGTTGTGATTGTCCTACAACACTACACATCATTACACAGTATCAGTATCAGTGTAGTACTACAGTCACCACAACATCAAGCCTTGCATAATAATATTGATGAATTGATAGAAACTATCTGAACACTCAAAATAAAAATTAGGAGTAATATTTTTAATTTATTGTTTAATTTAATCTAGTTTTTTGATAATAAATGTTGCGTTCTATATTTATTTTCTTTTGCTACTATTATTATAAGACAAATTAAATTCATCAACTGCTACTATTATCATGGGGCAAATTAAATTCATCAACTGCTACTATTATTATGGGACAAATTCAATTCATCAACTGCTACTATTATTATGGGACAAATTAAATTCATCAACTGCTACTATTATTATGGGACAAATTCAATTCATTAATTGCTACTATTATTATGGAGCAAATTCAATTCAGCAATTGCTACTATTATTATGGGACAAATTTAATTTATCAACTGCTACTATTATTATGGGACAAATTCAATTCATCAACTGCTACTATTATTTTGGGACAAATTCAATTCATCAACTGCTATTATTATTATGGGACAGATGTAATACCAAATTTCATCTAAATAGCTCGTTTCGTTTTTCAGTATTGTGTTCTTAGACAGATAGACATAATGTTAAAAATGGTTTTATGTGACTCAGGGAAGTCTAAAATGTGGAGATTCGTCAAAATCTTGACATCGAATTTTTTGACTTTAATACTTTCTCCTTGTATACTTCATACTCGGGAAAGTAAAAATCACTGTCCCAAATTATCCATAACTGTGGCTTCTGTATTCGTCGATATAAAACTTTCACATTCATTTTCGTTTTGTAAAATTGTAGATCATAAGGGTAAAGTAAAGGAGAAGGTAAGTTAATCGATACTCTTCTCGCATCGAATCAATCATACTCGAAAGTGAGTCGATAACTTCTCATTGCAGGGCGTGACAAGCTGCAATGTAATGGAGGAAAACTTTTGGGCTTCTCCGTCAGAAGAGAGCCTTTTGACCCTCTCAGAAACACACTCTAACAACAATCCGAAAAAAATCGAGACATACTTTTGATATGGCACCGAAAAATCTTTGATATTTGTAGTGTTCAACAGTTTTGCAAATACCTGCATACAT
The DNA here is from genome assembly GCA_013235015.1 of Araneus ventricosus. Classification (NCBI taxonomy): domain Eukaryota; kingdom Metazoa; phylum Arthropoda; class Arachnida; order Araneae; family Araneidae; genus Araneus; species Araneus ventricosus. Next base: position 27,883 of record BGPR01003772.1, on the reverse strand, counting down.
ATGCAAATATCAGCTCGTAGCTGCGGATGAGATATCTTGCCTTCAAGGAAGCTTAAAAACAATCATCAAGAAAAAAATTGAAAAATTGAAAAAAGAATCTTAACTTAAGCTTTAAACTAGAACAACAAAAACCACCAAAATTATTTTTATTTATAAACAATAAAATAGTAAAATTTAGGAAAAAATTATATAAAATGAATACAAGGTTTAAGAATCACGCAATTGCAGCAGCAGAACAAAAAACAGAGAACAATGAAAATCAAGATCATACAAAGATACCCAATAATAATAGTAATAATAATAAACTCAGAGTTAATCGAATAAAACCAGAACAAACAAAGAATCCATTCTAGTCCACTTTTTCAAGGGCTAAGAACTATTCGAAATGGATTCAAAATACTAATTGGGAAATTTTTCTGTAAGAAGCTAGCATTATGCAAAACATAGCTTCTCATAGCCCGAAATTTCCCAAAAAAAGGACAATGGAGATTTCCTCTTTCTTTTGAATATATACTTTTTGATGTACAAATCTCCATTGCCCTTTGTTTGTGAAATTTCGGGTTATGAGATGTTATGTTTGGCGTAATGCTAGCTTCTTACAGAAAAATTTCCCAATTAGTATTTTGAATCCATTTCGAATAGTTCTTAGCCCTTGAAAAAGTGAACTAGAATGGATTTCTTGTTTGTTTTTGGTTTTATCCCATTAAATCTGAGTTTATTTTTGTTATTATTATTTTATTTTGAGGGCTATCTTTGTACGATCTTGATTTCCATTGCCTTCACGGAATGTTTACTGAGTGCTGGAATTTGACTTATATGCAGTGTAGATAAGTTGGACATGTTAATGTATGTCTACAGAGTACACTCTCATTTTTTTAGTATGATAATGTTTTAGCCTGGCATACTTTCTGTAAATCGCATGATGCGTGATATAAAAAATCGCTCTACAAGGCAGACAAACCGTTGGACCTAGAGCTACAAAATTCGGCACATAGTTACTTCTTGGGTAGTAAGAACTCAATAAGAAAGGAATTTTCAAAATTTTATTTAGATATTTAATTAATTAAAAATTATTCGAATTATTAATATTTCTCCTCAATAACTTTGGAGCATATTCTGGTACAAAAACCATTTTTACACCACTTAAAAATTCAGCTTTGATACCAATTTTTTCTCTAATATTAATAAATTTTTCAAAAAATGTTATACAACGACAGATGTAATAGATTTTTACCATTCATTCGCTATTGAAATATCCAATTATCTGTTTAATTGTGGCGTCGACTTTTATAATATAACCTTTAATTCAAAAAATAAGTAAATTTACATTTCAGAAGTATTTCATTTTCAAAACTTGCTTGCGTAATTTTGTTTCAAATTTAATGGAAGCGTTGATACGCATCATCATATGGAAGTAATCATTGATCAAAGTTTAACCAAGACTAAAGGGTTTTGCAAGAACTTCGTCAGAGAGACAATACTTGCGATTTCTAGTCAATTTCATAGATTTTTTTTGGCTGTTTTTCAATAATTATTCTATTATTATTTTTATTATAATTATTATTTTTATTATAAGCGGGAAAAAGAGCTTTCGAAAGGTTATACCATACAGATGAAAGGAATGAAATGGTTTACAATTTACGGTATTTTGGGGCATTTCACAATCATAATAATTATATAGATTCTATTAATAAAAATACTTCGCAGGTAATAATTACAAACACATATCGTGAGTATTACTAATATAATTTCCCAGATCTGTCTCTCACTGATCCGGTAACGCTCTGACGTCACCAATAATAAGATTCGCGCCATAGAACTGCGAGATGTTAAACAGCATTATTTCATTGTTAGAGCACCTAATTTCCAGTAATTTTAAGTTTAAAAAGTAATTGTCGTTCTAATTTCAAATTTAATAGCTCTAAAATAGTGAAATAAAATTTTCTATAGAATGATATAAAATTTATCTCGCTATGATCAATAGTTCCCGAGAAATTTTAAATTATATTAATCATATATTTCAAATTAATTTCCGTTTTTTAATAGAAAGTAGTAAATCACATCAGTGGTATATGATGCGCGTGATATAGTTTGGACGCCACGATGCATCTGATTATTTATTGCAATCCTAATTATGTAATTTGATAATATTTTTTGGCAACGTTAAAATTTACACACACATCTGAAGTACAAGGAAAATTGTTAAATAACGAAAAATACTTCACATGGAATGTTGTTTACCAAGAGCTTTTTTGAATAAAGAAATATGTAAATAAAAAATATTTCCTGTCATAAAACATATGTTTATTTTATTTGTTTTCAATCAATGTTAAACATTTCTCTCGCATATATATCTATTTAAACACGTCAAATTTGACGGGAAGTCTCTCGAATGAAGAGGCAATTTGCACCCGTCATACCATGGCGGATGATTTTCTACTATAAAATATGTGGGAAGTTCATCCTTACCTGATATCCTCAAATGCGCCACATAAATTTCAATATGGAATTCATTGCAGGATTGAAAATCCATCTTATAGGAGGTAAAGTGACATGACATCACAGTATAATGTAGGAAAGCGTACATTTAGATTTTACACAGCATGTGCAATTGCGTTTGTCAGTGACTCTGTGACTCAACGTGAATTGACTCCAAGGCAAGTGAAGAACTGATATTGTTAAAATTTCTTTTAAAATATTAAACACAAACAAAAACCGTCTCAAAAAAAGATTTTTTCAAGTAAAATTCGTTAAAATGAATTCGTTTTTCACTCACTTTTATTTGACGAATTGCTACATGTTTTTAGAGATGCAATTTTGTGATTGTTTTCTCATTTGCTAATGTGATAGAGTTTTGAAATTTTGTACACTTGTGTGTTTTGTCGTATAGAAAATTTATAGACCTTAATTTAGTTTATCGCATAGGCCAGACCTATTCCTAAAATCAATCAATAATAATAATAAGAATAATTTTAACCTAGTGCGTTGTGAATAATTTTTCAATAATCAATAACCCAAATAAACCAGGCCTTACCCAGTGGCATACCTACATAAAATGGCGCCCAGGGCAAATAGCGAAACTACGCCTCCCACCCTTTTTTTCTTTTGAAATGTGATCCTCATTTTCATTAAGGAATGCCGGGGAGTGCAAAGATTAAAAGTGGAAATAAACTTAAAAAATAACATACAAAACATTCTTGAGTTGATAGGATTTCCACATTACAGATTTTTTAACAAAATTTCGTTGAATTTTCACAGAAAATTTGGTGCATTTTAACCTTAACCCCTAAATATAGCTTAAATAATAAATTCAAAGTTTATAAGAAACTTCAGATATATTACAAATTTATAATGTTTATTTATATACAAATTTATATTATTAATTTATAATTTTAAATTTATAAATAAAAGGTGTATTCTATTTATCTCGTATTTGAAAAATAATATAAAATGTGCACAAATCTTTTAATCCATTGAGAAAAACCACACACATATGAATAATAATGGAAAAAATACGTACATTCCTTTTTTTCCCATAGTCAGTATATAAAAACTCTAAACATTGAAGTAAATATTTTGCTGATACAGATAAAATCATACAAAAAACCTTAGTGACTAATATATTTAATAATATTCACAATACAATTCATCATATAATTTCATATATATCTTTAAATTTATTTAGCAAAATTTACAACTAATTAATTTAATGTTTTATCTAGATATTATGACAAAGTTAAAATTCATTACATGTAATTAGGGGATACGCTATTGCATAAAAAAATGCAGATTCAAACATGAATTAAAATTATTACGTTATTCATTTATTTATGACGTGAAAAATTGTACTTCTTTATTATTTTAGTAGACAAGAAATAGAATTATAAAAGTGTAATTTTATAAATTTAGATTCATTCATTTTATACAGTGCAAAACTGAAGTTAACAAAATTGCCATGAGGAATTTCGTATTTTATAATTAAATCAGATTAGAAAATTAAAAGTGTTTAACTTGATAATAGTATAATAATTTAAATTTTTACGGATTTAATGCATTTTGAAAAAGAAACAGAGGGAGGCGGGGGATCTGACAGAAAAGTTACAAGTCTGCTTGCTGGAACGAAACTGGTGAGATCAAACTTCTAAATGCCGAAAGTTTCATGGGCAAAAACATTATTCCAGATTTTATCGAGTCTAAAGCTTGAACTAGACATCTTAATTATAACTAAAACATTAAAATTGAAGTAATCAGTCTAAAATTTAAATTTAGAATAAAATTCGCTGAAATAAATGAAAATATATACATTATCGACATCATATCCAAATGAACTTCAGGCTTGGGCATGACGATATCATTTCTTAGAATTAATTATTTTCATGTTCAGGATAATAATCTTCAAAACCACCTTTTCGCAATATACAAAAGAAAAGTATATGGAAAAGGCATAATTAATTTATTCGAAAATCATTTTTTGAAAAAAAATCTGCTGTAAACGCAGCAGAACATTTGAGATATACTTCATAATTTAAATTGAAATCTTCTTACATGCTTATTTAATTCTTTAGCATTTTACATGTAAATTATTTTTTTAGAAAATCCTTGCTATTTTAACGAAAATTAATTAATTTTTTTCAATGTCAATTTAAGATCTGTTTGCAAGGTCTGCAATATCTGTTTAATTTTTACCACAAAACTTTATGCGGTCTTTTCTCTCTCTGTTTTTTTTGTTTTTTTCATTTGGTAGAAAAATTGCATCTAGGTTGTGCGAAATAAAAATTTAAAATAAACACTATGGCCTTTTTATCATACAATTTATGAAAATATTCAGTACTAAAAACAATACGAAGATAGCAAACTTACGTCCTTTTAAATTTTCTGGAGAGCTATTGCACTATGCAAAAAATGGAGGTATATTTTCCGTTCTTCATTCTTTGCTAATTTAAAATAGGAATGACACTTCTGTTAACCGTTTATGACCAATTTCCGAAGAAGCTAGCAATCGTTCAATATGCAGCATGCATGCCGTGAGAAACCATAGGAACCATCAGGTCAGAAGAAAGAAACAGGAACCCTGCGGAGATAATTATCCCTTACCATCTTCCCTTATTTCTCACCCCATCAAGAAACTAATTTTTGTCCCTGTAGGGTGGGAGCTCTAAACGAGTTTTTACTTTCGCGATGAGGATTTGGCTCAGAAAATCTCTGAAGTATAATATTAATTGTTATTTTGTCGCAGCTTGAGGTTTCCGAGTTGTAAAAATGACTCCATCCTCAGGATTTCTCCACACTTTGTTAAAACTATTTCAATTCTTAAGAATCTTGGGAATAAGAGTTTCAAAAAATCCTACTTTTATATTATATACAACCAATGAATTCCTTAATTTTGCGTCCCCTTGCAATTGCGCCCAGGGCACTTGCCCCACCCTAGTCACGTCACTGGCCTTATCTTCATGGATCCAAATTAGCATGAGATACATCAATCAAACATTTTTAAGACAGCTATCTTTATTATATGATACAGAGAGAATTATAAAAGAAATTGATGTAACATAATTTACACAGCATAATGTCAACCATTTGCTCTATAATACGCAATATTGCAAATCTTGACTATAATAAAACAGTTAATAAGTTTCACAAATATAGGGAAATGTTGTACTTGTGCTCATCGCACAGTCACACACAAATAAAAATCATTTTGTTACCACATACCATGCAACACAGAAAATAATTCATCACACTAAAAATAATTCATCAATAATAAAAAAAACCCCAATTATTTTTACCCGTACAACAAAACAGTTATAACTCTTAGTCATTGTCATGAATTACTCCTCCAACAAATAATCACTTTTCGCAAAAGATTACTTCGCACATGCATCCCTTTTTACTAACTGATTAATTGGGATCACAATTAAGTAACTCGCCGCTTTTACATCATCACTTTGCATTCCCTTAGGTCATAATCGGGAAATTTTAACTATTCAGGGAAATCTCCTTGAGAGATCCAGTTCGGTGGCACTAATATTTAACCAATTGACTGGTGAACGAAATATTATTGACATTGTTGCATGTCACACTCGCCATATTTGATTCTCGAACACCTTGTCATGATTTTTTGTACCACATATTGTTTTAATCCAGGTCAGGAACATCAGCAGGGGTAACGCCAGAGTGGGGGCCAGGGCCCCCCGTCGGGGAAGCTGTGCCCCCCATCGCGGAAAAATTTTGTATCCCGTCGGGGAAAATATTTGTACAGGTTATTCAACTGTAGTTGATAAATAATAATCCGGCGATAATTTGAGACCAATTTCATTACACTCGCGCCCCATACAGCAGGTCGTGCCCCCCGTCGGGCAAACTCTAGCGCCATTCCTGAACATCAGTGAACATTTCCGTTATTTCTTCTCGCGCACTCGAAAATCAAATTCACGAGCCACCGATTCACGGCTGCACGCATCGTAAGATAACTCAACTGGCGCAAATAACTTGGCATCTTAAAATGCCAAATTCCACGATTTTTGTCAACATCCGATCTGATAAAAATGACTTAACTGTTACTGCGTCTCTTCACTCCGCACCGGCTTCCCACGAAGGCCCCCGTTTGAAATTACGTTCACTGAAACTTTTTTCTACATCCTGCTCTTTTCCTTTTTTCCACCATCGTAAACTGGACACGTCTCTCTCACTACCCAGCAACACCAAAAAGAACTCTTCACCAAGCCCCCAACACATATAGCAATTTTAGTTTGCAGCAATCTTGCTTTGCAAATCTGCAAGCTTGCAACAAATTTGACATGGCAAGAGTGCAAGCTTAAAACAAGTTACCGCAAACGAGTTAGTCACCACACGCCAAACTTGTCACAAGCTAGCTGCGTCAAACTCATTGCAAACTATAGCAAAAAACAGAGCACGAAAACCACCTCGGATTCGAACCCACGACATCTCGCTTCCTACAGCTGTCGTCCTAACCACTCAGCCAGCTAGACTCTGAAAGGCAAATATAGATAGCGCTAATAGATCGTGCATACGATTTATTTTAAACTGTTTTCTTGATTTCATTAATTTTTTTTTGAATTTGGTGTTGAGAATATGATTTGAAGTCAAAGAGAGAGCGATTTTCGCTAATAACTGCGTTTTGCTAGTAGAATAAATTATGAAATTAGGGTTCAAAAGTAATTACTTTTAAAATGGGACAAAAAGTATGTTATTATTTTTCAACAAGCATTGACTGTTTTTTAGGTTTAATTTTGTTTATGAACGTTAAAATTTCAACATTAAGAAAAAGGAAATACAGTTTTCTTTAAAGTGCGAGTTCTATATTTAGTAAAAAGGTGGGAAATTTTTCAAAATTTTTTTTATAAAAAAGTTAGTTTTTTTAGTAATTATCATTGATTTATTGAATCAATAAATGAAAAGGACTGTATAGGAGATGCTATTAAATATCGGATGTTTTTTTAAAACGGAGACAAAAGATTATCTGTAAGTGTGCTATCATCTTTGCAGCAAACTTGTTTTGCATTCGTGGTGTGAAGTTGTCATAACAACCTCACAGCAAACTTGTTTTGCAAGTGAGTTGGTCGATTATGCTTTTCCAGATAGCAATTTTAGTTTGCAGCAAAGTTGCAGCAATCTTGCTCTGCAAATCTGCAAGCTTGCAACAAACTTGACATGACAGCAGTGCAAGCTTGAAACAAGTTTGTAGCAAGCTCCGAAGTCACCATGCGTCAAATTTGTCACGTCAAACTCATTGCAAACTATAGCAAAAACAGAGTACGAACACAACCTCGGATTAGAGCTCGCGGCCTCCCGCCTCCAAAGCTGATGCTCTAAAACACTCGGCCAGCTAGACTACGAGATGCAAGATAGATTGTGCTAATAGATTTCGCATACGATTTATTTTAAACTCTTTTCTTGATTTCATTATTTGTTTTAAAATTTTGTGTTGAGAATATGATTTGAAATTAAAGAGAGAGCGATTTTCGCTAATAACTACGTTTTGCTAGTAGAATAAATTATGAAATTAGGGTTCAAAAATAATTACCTTTAAAATGGGACAAAATGTAAGTTATTATTTTTGAACAAACATTGACTGTTTCTTAGGTTTAATTTTGTTTATGAACGTTAAAATTTCAACATTAATAAAAAGACGATGAAGTTTTTTTTAAAGTGCGAGTTCTGTATTTAGTAAAAAGATGGAAAAATTTTCTAAATTTTTTTATAAAAAAGTTACAAGAAGTTTTTTCACAAATTATCATTGATTTATTGAATTAATAAAAAGAAGGACGGTCTAGGAGATGTTATTAAAAATCGGATGTTTTTTTGAACAGAGACAAAGATTATCTCTTATTGTGCTAACATCTTTAACAGAGACAAAGATTATCCCTTATTGTGCTATAATCTTTGCAGAAAACTTGTTCTACAAACGTGCTGTGAATTTGTCATGACATCTTCACAGCAAACTTGCATTGAAAGGAGGGGTGGCGCTAGTTGTCTATTTTTTCCGTTGCGAACTTGCCGGAAACTTGTTATGCAAGGAGGGTTGACGGATTCTGCATTGTTAGTTTGAGCAGTTTCGCTTCAACTTTGACGCGTTAAATTTGCCATGACAAGATGACCATGACTTTGCAGGAAGTTTGCTGCAAAGTTGCCACATCAAGTTTGTCATGACATTATGACAAGCTAATATCAAGAAAAATCAAACTTGCTGTAAGTGCACATGCTATCTGGGAAACTGATCAACCATTAGTAAAATTGAACAGCCGGGTCCTCCAATCGCCCAGGAAAGTTCTCGAAGTTCCTAAGAGACACCAAAGGGATCAAACACCTCACTAGCTTCCCGGAATTTTGAGGGGAAATCATAGAAACCTGCTAGAAAGGGGCGCCTGGCAGAAATAAACCCCAAAAGATGCTGAATATCTTAAGCCTGGAAAAAGAATATGTTTTTCTCAACGCAACAGTTTTCAACGACAATACGCCATTTTGATATGGTCAGAACTTATACTATTCTAAAATATGCAGAACTTAATTAGCCGTTTATCGATTAATTTAAATACATTTTCCATACAAGTGCCGTCACCTGGTAGAGAATTTGAAAAATAAAATGATTACAAGATTCTCTAATATATACAATAATGAATTATAAATTCAAGACTTAAAAGTACAAAATATAAAAAATCTCTTGTTTAGTACAATAATAAAACTGTGTTTTAAAAAAACTTTTTTTAGCAAAATTAGCTAAAATCCGTTCTTCCCTTACAAAGCATGAACAATGAATGAGTTGTGGTGAAAAACATGACAATCATTCAGTACAAATGGATATGAATGACGGGAATCTGCCACGCAAATGGTGTGAGAAAAGAACAATATTTATGGCTTTTTAAGGAAAAACCTCTTTGCAGTCTCTTTTTCAGTGATAGCTTTATTGAGACGCATATCCTAGAGACAGATTTATGGGACTTTACGCGTCATCTGCTTTTTACTGCAGGGGGCTATAAACTTGCATTTCGGTGAAATATTTTCGATTGACGGACAGGATGGTAAAGTTATCACGTTTCTTAGCCCAAAAAAAGATGAAAAAGACTTCTGTTATCCTTAGTGTACAAATATACATCACAAAATTCTTCAACAATATTTTAGGTATTAAATTGAGTATCCAGACGTCCTGGATTTATCGGACAATACCGGTTTTTCACATACTTTTCCATAACTTGATTTGTTATCATGCTTGTAAAGATTGAATTTTGTAATTTGGCTTCTACACACAATAGTTCTGAAATTTTGTTCAAATATGCTTTTCCATGCTGGATATTTTAACGTAACATATTAAGTATTTGTTCACCTGTTTACTCAATCTTTACTTGAGTTTAAAATGTGAACATGTGTTCCTTTTACGGATTGCATTATGGGCTTTTAAAAGTGATGAGCAGTTAAATTTATATGTTTTAGCAAATGATATATGTTGATAATTTGTACGGAGTATGTTTTTAAGACATTGTAGCTATAGATTTTCAAGTCTATTTGTTAAAATATAAGGTAAGGTATTTCATGCATCATAAAACAAAAGCAAACTAGAATTTTTTTTTAAATTTCAGTTTTTAAATTGACATAACAGTTTTCACAGTGAATTTCCATATAGTATTTATAAAAAATAATTGGCCATGAATGGATAAAGCTAAATATCCTTACTAATGAAAATGTAAATCTACCATTAAAAATGGAATTCATGTAAAAGTATAATTCTGTTTCAGTTATTTTGATTTAACTTTATATTTGTTTAGTGCAGTTGCCTCAGACAACTTTTTGAATAATATTTATTAATAACTTTTAAACTCAGAAAATTTTCAATAAATAAATATCTGTTTATATTATTTTATTAAATATTATAATATTAAATACTACCATCTGTACATCTGTTGTTCATTGTGTCATGTTTTGATTATGATTTGAAATTACTTCTAAATAGTTTGCCAGAGCAATTAGGATTATGATATATAGTTATACTTCTTGAAATAATTTATATCTGTATTTAAAAATGATTAAGAAATTAAATGAATACTTATCTGTTTCTCTATTCTTGGAGGGGGGAGGAGATAATTTATCTATAATAATTTTATCCAACAAATGTTTTATATGTAGTTGGACATACTATTTATTATAGGATTTATACAAAATAATTTACCCTAAATTGATCATGGATAAAGCTAAATATCCTTACTAATGAAAATGATAATTTCCTTAAGAAATTCATTATTAAAAAATAGACATGCATGTAAAGTGTAATGCTATTTCCGTTATCTATATGCGACTTTAAATTTGTTTAGTGCAGTTGAAAAAGACAACTTTTTAACTGAAAAAATGAGAAAATGTTCAATAAATGAATATCTGTTTATATTATTTTATTAAATATTATAATATTAAATACTACCATCTGTACATCTGTTATTAATCGTGTCACGTTTTGATAATGGCTTGAAATTACCTCTAAATAGTTTGCTTCTAAAAGTAGTTAACTAACAGTTTGCCAGAGGAATTAGAATTGAGATATATGGTTACACTCCCTGAAATTTTTTATTTCTGTATTTAAAAATGATTATGTACTAAAATGAAGACTTATCCTTTTTATATTCTTGGGGGGGAGGAGATAATTTATCTATAACGATTATTTTCCAACAACTGTTTTCATATGCAGTTGTGCATATTATTTATTATAGATTTATGCAAAATAATTGGCCTTAAATTGATCATGGAAAAAGCTTATTATCCTTACTAATGAAAATGATAATTTCCTTAAGAAATTTATCATTAAAAATTGCATTCATGAAAAAGAGTAATTCTATTTCAGTTATTTTGATACAACCTGATATTTACAACTTATATTTAGTGCAGTTGCATCAGTCAACTTTTTAAATAGCATTTATTAACAACTTTTAAACTGAAAAAATAAGATTTCATTCTAATTTTTATTTTTAAAAAAACAATGTTTAATATAAAACTTATTAGTAAAAGTTAAGCAAACGGGGAAAAAAGCTTGTATGAAAGAGAAAGTTAATCTGTATTTGAGATTCAATGATAATTTTTTTAAAAAACATGCTCAAAAACAACAATTTTTAGTGCTAATTTAAATATTATACTAATTGCGTGGCCCGGCGTTGCACAGGCCATCTCGAATAATGCGCCATTCTCTGGCGGAGAGAAGAAGTGAGGTATCGTGACATATGCCCAACATTCTCTCCTAAATAAATAAGGAGAAAAGAGCGATTCAAACATTCCGTCCTCGAAAACGCGTCGAAATCGACTTATTTTTAAAATAATCTCAAAAAATACAAAAAAATATTTATTTTGTAAAAAGAATAATACCGTATCTGGCGAAATGATGGTCTATCCGATTCCGGAATTACTTTTTGTCTGACTTCAGTACGAAGGGAACGATAGCTGCGTGACACGGCGTTGTCCGGGCTATCTCGAATAATACGTCATTCTCTGGCGGAGAGAAGAAGTGAGGTCACGTGACACATGCCCAACATTCTCTCCTAAATAAGTAAGGAGGAAAGAGCGGTTCAGACATTCCTTCCGCGAAAACGTGTCGAAATCGACTTATTTTAAAAATCGTAAAAAATACAAAAATCGAATGGTCCGGCAAAATGAATGGTCTATCCGTTTCCGGAATTATGTTTTTATCTGATTGTATACATGACGAACTACAGACATGAAGGCATGACAGATGGCAGTTGACTTCCTCTTTAAAGGCTCTTCCAAGCCCTTTCTATTTTTTAAGATGTTTCCTCTATTAGGAAAACCAATGACTCGGGCACGCTGGTGTTGACATTAGAGAATAATTCAGTACTGGGAGGATAATTATCTATCTCACATAATGTGGAATGTATATCTTGACGAATGATTCCGGCTGCTTTCTGTACCACTCTTAAGGTAACTGACTGCGTTTGAGGACGAATTTTTTTAAAGCACTTTAATGAACAATTTCAATTTATTTTCTGGGTGAGTGTGATTCGAAACAATGAATAATATCAGTAAGGAAATTTTGCGTCACTTGAGATTCAATAAAATGGGATAATTTGGGTAAAAATGGTAAAAATTGGAGCAAAAAGCAAAACACTCTAGTAGAAATTCTAATCGATATATTCAAATTCCTTCTCTACACAGCACACTCACAGCTATGGTGAAGGCAATGAACTAGGATCTAAGAAATATTTGCATTTACAGGTAAATTATAGCGAGTAGAGTATTCTCTTCTTCAAAATTCCACAAAAAAAATGCATAGTTATAAACAACATTAAGTAGCTCTAAATCAAAAACTATTGATTTCAGAACTATACCTCTAGTTCATTGCCTTTATAATACTTAAGGTAACATGTACTCAAAATTTCACGGAAATATATTCATAATCTTTTGAGATATCATGTTTTGCGTAAGAAACTTTTGTCAAAATAAAAAATTTTCAGAAAACGCGTTTAAAGTTTTAATTTGATTTTCATTAAAAATATATTTATTTACCTTCCTTTAAAATTAGCCACAATTGTAGTATATTCCTTCTTTATTCACAATCTTATCACATTTTTTCATTCTAACAGACCGTAATTTTTCTTAATTTATTTTTTCAGCATTTTTTATTCCTGCCAACGACTGTTTCTTAGAAGTAACGATTCTCTCGTTATCGAGGTTAAGGTGTTATTTTAATGTATATATTGACCATTAACTATTCTAAAGTCATGAAATACTCTTATCAACCATAAAATCCATCATTTAATAGCAATACAGCTATCGTTGTACCAAAACGTGAAATTTGAAATTCGACAAATGTGCTTATTGGCAAATTTGTCCACAAAAGCTTATTGAAACTCAAAAACTTATTCAAATTGACGTGGCTTGCAGATAAAGTAATTAAGCTGAAATAAGTAGAAAGGGAATTAATTTATATTTAAGAGTGCGGTATATTTGATAAAACAATGGAAAATAGATAACCTCCGGTTTCGTTTTTGGCTACCGTGTTTTATAAAAAAAATTATATCTCTGTTTCTATGTATCGTAGAAATTATTAATTTGAAGTTATACTGAATATCACTAAGGAAATAGAAAGCAATCTTAACATAAAGGATCTACAAGCACAGCAACATTAACGTTTATTTACACACTAACACACAGAGACACAGTTACATCATCCATAACAGTTAGACATACAGTTACAAGTTGAGTTTGTATTATTTACATTCCCCCTCAAACAAAACTTTTTCTATCCCTTAGTCTTAATTCTTGACAAAGTCTCTGGAATTGCAAGCGTCCTAAATGTTTAGTCAGGACGTCAGCAATTTGTTTTTTACTGTCCGCATGTTCAATACTGAACTTACCTTCTTGGTATTTCTCTCTAATGAAATGAAACTTCACATCAATATGCTTTGATCTCTTATGGTATTCTGAGTTTTTTTACCAATTTCACAGCACTAGCATTACCAACATACAACACAGGCACACCATTTATTGCACCAATTTCACTGAGTAATCTACTGAGCCAAATGCATTCTTTAGCACCTTCACATGTGATGACATATTCAGCTTCAGTAGTAGAGAAAACAACACTCTTTTTGCTTTTGGCTAGCCCAAAAGATAGCACCATTAGGAAATTTACTAACTACACCAGTTCTTGAGCGCCTTGTTTTGCTGTCACCCGCATAGACAGCATCAGTGTAGATTTTCAGCTGTTCAGCTGAATTATCACTGGGATAATACTGTCCATAGTCTGAAGACCCTTTCAGATACTTGAAAATTCCTTTCACGGAGTTCCAATTGGAAACTTTTGGGCAATCCAATGTTTCGAACACTATGCTTACTGAGTAAGCAATATCGGGTCGAGTAGCTGTGGCTAGTATATAAGGCTGCCTACTGCTTCTCGATAGGGAACATTCTCACCAACCTCAGTTATCACCTCATTTACAAACCTCATTTTCATTCGAGTTATGTTTTTCACAAGGAACATCCACAGAATTCGACTCATCCATATGGAACCGTTGAAGAATTCTCTTTGCCTATGCTGTCTGCTCAAAAAATATAAAACCATTTTACAATTGTTTCATACTCATTCCAAGAAAACAGTCTGGTGAGCCAACTGTTACTTGGAATTCACCACTGAGTTTGTTTACAAACTCCGACATTTCTTCTTTGATGTTTCCAGAAACAAGGCCACCATCCACATAGATTATTACTTGTAGCTTACTTGCCTTATTTACCCACATAAATAATCAGAAGATGTCAAACTTTGATTATGGATAAAATCTTCAAGCCTTTTGTTCCAACGGCGTGGAGCTTGTTTTAAGCCATAAAAACTTTTCTTAAGCTTACACACCCCAAATAGCACGCACATTTGCAGCAAGTGTGATTTTTTCTGGATATTATCTTGTAATGACGAACTTGAAGCGACAAGTTTGCAGCGAAATTCCTGAAAAGTAACACAGCATAATCGGCCAACCCACTTTCAAAACAAGTTTGCTGTGAAGTTGATACGACGCACTTACACACCACGAATGCAAAACAAGTTTGCTGCAAAGTTGATATGGCATACTTACACACCACGACCTGGATACAGTTGTATATATCTGGTTTTGATTCTTTGTCTCTGTTTTAAAAACATCCGATTTTGAATAACATCTCCTAGACCGCCATTCTTTTTATTAATTCAATAAATCAATGATAATTTGAAAAAAAACTAACTAGGTCTTTTTATAAAAAAATATTTCTTTTGAAAAATTCTCCGTACCAACTTTTACTAAATATAGAATTCGCACTTTAAAGAAAACTATATCACCTTTTTCTTAATGTTGAAATTTTAACGTTCATGAACACAAAATTAAAAACAAATCCAGTCAAAATAATAACTTACTTTGTGTCCCATATTTTTAAAAGTAATTACTTTTGAACCTTAATTTTATAATTTATTCCACTAACAAAACATATTTATTAGAGAAATCGCTCTCTCTTTGACTTCAAATCACATTTTCAAAATTATAAAAATTTATTAAATCAAGAATACATTTGAAAATAACTTGTAGCTTGTGTATAATAATCCTCGATATCTTCGCCTACCGAGGATTCGCTGGTCTAGTGGTTCAGGCGACCGGTTAATAACCGAGGTTTTCGTGGTTCGAATTCAAGGTTCGTATGCCTGCTCTCTTTTTGCTACTCGTTTGCAGTGAACTTGACGTGACAAGTTTGCTGCAAGTTCGACACGTGGTGACTTCGGTGCTTCTGAAAACTTGTTTCAAACTTGTTATGAACTTGCGGTCTTGCCGTGTCAAACTTGCTGCAAGCTTGCAGACTTGAAGAGCAAGACTGCTGCAAATTAAAATTGCTATCTGGGACTCTTGTGGATTTATCATCGTAGCGTTCTGGTTGTTTCTTGCAGTTCTCCATATAAGAATGCAGTTTTCACATCAAACTGCAAGAATTGAAGATTTTCACTAGCTGCAATGCTTATAAGCATCCTTACAGTGTCAAATTTAGCCACAGGACTAAAGGTTTCATCATAATCAATACCCTGTTTCTGAGAGTAACCTTTTACTACTAGTCTCGCCTTGTACCTATAAATATAGCCATCACCTTTTGTTTTTACTAGCAGGACCCACCGATTTGTGAGGACTTTCTTACCTTGAGGTAATTCAACCAGATCCCAGGTTTCATTTTCCTTTAAGGAATTCATCTCCTCATTCATGGCTTGCTTCCACTTATCAGCAGCATTTGAAGCTACAGCAGAGGCATAAGAATCTGGATTGGAAAATTCTGCCATTAATATGTAATCTTGCAGGTGCAAACGCCTTTTAATTTCCCTTCTAGCACGACTTAGTTATAAACCACTATTTACATTGGAGTAGGAAAGGAACAACTTTTAAGGAAGTTGGGAAAAAGGAACAACTTTTCGAAATCAAGAATTAAACGTTCTTTTTAATGTGAAGTTATTTTTGTCGTCAACATATGGCAGCATAATCATACTGTACAATACAATGAAACAATATCATGAATATATATTTATGGACGTTATTCATTGGATTTCAATACCGCAAAAACAATATAAATCTTAAAGGTGTCTCGTAATGCATTGAAAGAAGAATAGAACATTAACCCTTCTCAAAAATTATTCTTTTAGACAATCTTTCCCAAGTATAGCACATAATATCATACAATATCTTATAATTTGAAAAAGTAATATTATACAGTTTTTTTCCCAATATTGAAACAGCGTGAAACGTAAGAATTTAATAATGTCATATATTATTATATTCATAATATTGTTCAATGTTATATATATATATATATATATATATATATATATATATATTCGCAGCAGTGAATCACATATATATGCATGTGATTTACTGCTGCGAATCTTATATTTGATTTTCAATAATGTTAAATATTAAAGAAGTCTCGTAATACATTGAAAGAGGAATGAACAAATTTTAAAATTATTCCATTACGCAATCTATAAAGAGTTAGTCTGCACGTTATTTTACAGAAAATTCTATTTCACATTTCATATTTAGTTGAAATGTTATTGTTCATAAACTAAATCAAACCCCAAAAAGTTAGATAATTTCGAAAAAATAGTGACTCTTCTTAATGTCTCATACGTTTAAAACCTCTCAAACATGTTATGATAATTATTTTTAAATCTTATTGCTTTAATTTATTCAATTAGCAAACCTTAGATAAGAGCTAAAATTACTTCCTCCTTGACTTCAAATTTCATTTTTAACTCGAAATCGTAACGATGAAAGAAAATTTAATTAAAAAGACTATTCAGAATGGCGTGAAATTTCGTGGAGATCCGAACTCTGTAACTACATTTTATTATCATTGTTTACACTCCCCACACGAAGTCCCAGGGATGGCGCCAGAGGGGAGACCGGGGATGCTGTGTCCCCCATCGGGGAAAATTTTGTATCCCATCGGGCAAAATTTTTGTAAGAGGTATTCAAATGTAGTTGAGAAATAATAATCTGGCAAAAAAAATTGAGACCAATTTCACTGCACTCGTCGCCCCATACAGCAGGTCGTGCCCCCTTGTCGGGCAAATCGGGCCCCCTTCGGACAAACTCTAGCGCCATTCCTTCCAAGTCCGCTAGTCCAGTGGTAAGATGCGGTAAATACGTGATAGCTATTCAAGAGGTCCCGGGTTCAAGGCTCGCTTTAAGTGGAGAGATTCATGAAAAAAAGCAGATGCCTTCCAAAAGCTCAGTACGCAGGAATAAAGTGTTCTTAATTTTCCATGCTTCTAAAATGTATTTTTAAAATATTCAGTATTTTGTTATATTATGCAATATTATATAATATTGAATAATATTATTTAGTATTATATAATATTGAATAATATTATTTAGTATTATATAATATTGAATAATATTATATAATATTATGCAGTTTAGTTTAGTATTGTTTATATGGTATAATATTATATAGTATTATATGACATTATCCAATATTATGAAAAAAAATTGTACAATATTGAAAAAGTCTTACGTTCTACACTGTTTAAATATTGGGAAAAATATTCCACAATATTACTTTTGAGAATTTTATGATATTATACAATATTATGTGCTACTTGGGTATCACCCGTCGTGGGACAACAAAGAACAGTTGTTGCTCGAGGGTTTGTTGGGTGGCTCGAACGTTCCGGAAAAAGTTTAGTAAATTCTTGGACAACAAAGGAAGCAAGTCGACGGACGGAGACTTCGGGGTCTATTCCGGTACCCCCCGTTGGGGGGGGAGGGGCGACTTTTTCCGCACGTTAACAACGGGAAAAGTGGCGTCCCCCAACCCAACCGGGGGTACTAGAATAGACCCGTTCAATGCAGATCCTACGGGCTGTTGTAGATTGTGTATGCGTCGTTGATATGGACGAGTTTTCTGCTTTGTTTGTTTACATTTAGGTGCTGGGATTACGTATGTAATTACGTAATTCCGGTGTAATGCTATGTGAATGGAATCTTCAAAACGGAAGTCCAACATCCCAGCAGATGAAGTCAAGGTTTTAATGTAAGTAAACAAACCAGAAAACTCGTCCGTAGTGCGTCTGGTCGAATTCAGACTGGCAATAAATACCGAACGACGCAAGTGGATCACCGAAAAACTGGCCGTGGGAGCAGAGCTTTAGTTCATATATTTATGGTTTAACTATGGTTCTTTCTAAACACCGGAAAGTAGCTTTCGAGGGCGCCATCTGTTGACAGAAAATGGGGCTAAAAATTGAAACTTTGAAAAAATATATGAAAAAGAAATAAATTTTTTTAAAAAAAATTAACACTTTAAGTACATTACCAATGATTGAACCACACCTTTTGACAGTAGTATTCATCAATGGTGTTTTTGAACAGTTCGTCAAATGTGTAGGACTTCCGCTTTGAAACAAACTTAAATGTAAACAAACAAATCAGAAACTCGTCGATAAAAACTTTCCACCATAGTCCTAAATCTCAACAAAATAATCTAGATACTGGTAATAACACGTAATCTGCATTATAATTGGTTCGATTCTAGTCCTTCATGAAATAGCTTCATGATATTTCATTTAAGGGGTCTATTCTGGTACCCCCGGTTGGGGGGGGGGGGGTCTTTTTTTCCTTAGTTTACGTACGGAAAAAATGCCGCCTCCCACCCCAACTGGGGGTACCAGAATAGACCCGTAAATCAGCAAATTTCAGAAAAGCGATCTGTTTAAGAAAATGAGTTAGGAACAGTACATAATATAATTATTTACTTTAAGTACAGACTGACCATGGTAGCGAGTTTAATTTACGAGTTAAAACATTTTCTGCATTAAATTGTGTTTACTGCTCTTTTTCATCCTCTCACATTGTTCTTTACTATTTTTCTTTCAGGGATATTTGTACTTTCAGGGATATACAAGATAGACATTCCGATTCGATTACGTACTCCTATGAATCGTCTAATCGGACTCGTTCATGTAATTTGTTTAGCGTTTGAAAGCTGGATCTTGTTAAAACTTGTGTCAAAATACATCTTACTGAAGTCGAAACGCCAACATGATCTTAAACACCACCAACTTCTTATTAATTAAATGAATAGGATAAAGCAAAAACTATCTAATGAGCATACATCTCAAAGCGAACTTCAACTTCCTTTATTAATAGCAAATTTTAAAAAGGAGTACAAATTTCTAGTAAAGTGATTAAGGAAGAGGGCTAAGTGTGATGATATCGAAAAAACTGAAAATCATTTCTGTACCTTTCTGTCTTCTTTTCATTCAGTGATTTTTCAATGCATATGTAAATATTATTGTATGAAATATGGAAAGTTTAAAGGAAGAAACTAAACACGCATCAGTTATTTCTTCTGAATCAAATAAAAAGTGGTATTCATGTGAGATATGCGGTAAACAATTACGGGCTTTAAAAAACTTAAAAAGACATTATCAGATACATACTTCTAAAGGAAGTTATGAATGTGACTTGTGCAAGAAAACTTTTGGCCAAAAGGAATATTTAATTAACCATTGCAAATATATACATTCTAGTGAAAAACCATTTTCTTGTGATATATGCAAACAGTCATATAAAAGGAAAGCTGAGCTTGTGCTGCATGTGCGTTCTCATACAAATGAAAGACCATATATCTGTGACTTTTGTGGAAAAGGTTTTTATAGTAAGTCTTCCTTAACAATTCATGCTTTGACCCACAATAATGTCAAACTTTACAATTGTGAGATTTGTTTTAAATCATTTAAACGCAGATATGATTTAAATAAGCATGGTTTAATTCATACTACAGAAAAGAGAATTAGCAAAGAAAAGTCCTTTGAATGTAATGTTTGCAGCAAAGCTTTCTCCTCCAAGGCAAGTCTTCGTGGACATTTGCTTACTCATGCTGATCCAAACACTTATAGTTGTGAATATTGTGGTAAATATTTTAAAACAAGACGATACTTAAACAAACATTCCAGAGTTCATACACAAGAAAAACCTTATGAATGTGATTTATGCAACAAGGTATTTGCTTATAAAAATTATTTGACTGTTCATGCCCGTACCCATATGAAGGATGAAATCAACAAATCAAAGCCATATATATGCGATGTTTGCAACAAAGAATTTTTCAGTTTTGTCAACTTGGAGAAACACATCCAGGCTTTGTCCCATTGTGTTTTATACAATTGTGAAATCTGCAATGAAGTATTTAATTGTAAGTCACTTTTAGACAATCATCTACTTTACCACTCGGGGAAAAAGCCATACTTGTGCAATGTTTGTCATCAATCTTTTTTACTACAGCATGACTTACTTAATCACTACAGATATCATACAGGTATGAAACCTCATGCATGTAATTATTGTGACAAAGCATTTTCTAGCAAATCTGAGCTGTCAAAGCATATCCGCATCCATACTAAAGAAAAGCCCTTTAAATGTACAGATTGCTCCAAAATGTTTAGTCGTAAATCAGACTTAGCTAGGCATGTTCTACTCCATAATAAAGAAAAATTTACTTGTGAAATTTGTAATATCTCTTTTTATCAGATAGATGCCTTTACTAAGCATCAACTGATTCATTTACAAGAAATACCAAGCACATGTGAAATATGTAGAAAAGTATTCAGTCGCAGAGTGAATTTGGTTCGTCATATGAAACTTCACTCCAGTGAACAGAAATGTGCCTGTGAAATATGTGGAAAAGTATTCAATCACAAAGTGTATTTAGTTCGCCATATGAAAATTCATTCCAGTGAACAGAAATGTCCCTGTGAAATATGTCATAAAGTTTTTTCAAATAAAAATTCTTTGATCTCTCATCTTCGAACTCATAAGCATTTTTGTGAAATATGTTACCAAGTATGTTCATGTAAGAATGATTTATTGATGCACCTTCATAATCATATTAAGGAAGAACCTTGTGTATGTGAGGCATGCCAGCAAACTTTTTCAGACAAGGATAGTTTCATATCTCATGCACAAATGCATTATAAAGAGATGCTGCATATATGTGAAATTTGTAACATGGTCTGTGAAAGTAAATCTTTTTTGATGGGCCATCAGCTGGTTCATTCAAACATTAAACACCATGCTTGTAATCTCTGTGGGAAAGCATTCCTTCAAAAATACAAATTAACAGACCATATGCGAGTGCATACAAAGGAGAAACCATTTAAATGTCTGGAATGCAACAAAGCATATGCCAGAAAGATTCATTTAAAAAGGCATCGACTTATTCACATTCCGACTGCTACTAATTTTACATTGACAAATGAAACATAGCCTTTTATAGTTTTTAATGTGGTAAACTTTTACTCTACGGTGCCCACTTTCTTCTCGCCAATTCTTCTTGGTGCAATTTCATTTGCTCTCGCCAAATACTGTTTTGGATGCACAATGCGCTTGATAGCCTTTCTCATCGTCAAATGACGTTGAAGGCTCAGCAGAGCAACCATTAATAGCGTCAGCGGAATCTTAAAGACGTATTTGGTGTTGGTGTGGAAGACTTCTCAGAAGGCAACAAGCATAACAGATGACAAACATTTATTAATGAACTATATACAGATGAGAAACATTTCGGACTGTGAAAGCCTCACGGCAAAAATATACAAACACACCAGTCCTTACAACCAAGTACTAAGTGATTCACAGAGAAAGAATACGCACTTATATTCACCCTTTCTGGGCGATTTCCATATTCCCGATGCCATCCCGCACATTGGAAAGTACCGAAAGAAAATCTGATTAGTCGCTTGTCAGATGACGTCATATTTCTATCAACAACTTGTTTACACTTCCCACTGTGCAAGATGGCGTCAGTTCGTTTATCCCGAAGTTGATAAGAATTTATGATTCTAATGCCAACAATCGGCCCCCTTCTTATCAACTCCAAGATATTACAAAAATTTAAGTTACAAAAACTTCACTTGAAAAATACAAAAACTTGAAAAATCTCAAAAACTTGAAAAAAAAAGATAGTCTGATTAATACCAGGTCAAAACAACTGGTCAGGCACTGATCAGAGTGACCAAAAATTGTAATTTTTCTAAAATTTTTAGATTTGAAAAATCTCCATGCAAAATCTCATTAATTGTTCCTTAACCATAGGCTTAGTAAAAATATCTGCCAAATTTAATTTACTTTGTATATACTTTAATTCAAATACCTTGTCATAAACTAAGTTTCTTAAAAAATGATACTTTACATCTATATGCTTAGTTCTCTGGTTCTCAAATGGTGAATTGGAACAACCAATCGCCGCCTGATTGTCACAATATAATAAACAATCCTTTAAATTTAAACATTCATTGTTCAAAACATTCTTTATCCAGACCAATTTTTTTCCCAGGGTTACATACTCAGCCTCCATTGTGGATAAACTTACGCACCTTTGTTTGAACGTTCTCCATGAAATAGGAGTTTCATCCAGGAACAAAATATACCCACCAATAGAAACTCTATCGTCCCTATTAGCTGCGAAGTCTGAATCTGAATAACATTTAAGATTCAAATTAGTAAGTTTAGACAGGTCTAATCTATAATTTCTTGTACTTTGCAAATAACCTAACAATTTTAACAAACTTTGCCAATGCTTAATACCAGGATTAGACTGGAATTGTGATAATAGGTTCACCGCATACATTACGTCTGATCTAGTTCTTCCAGCAATAAAAGCCAAAGATCCTAGCAAATTTCTATAAGGAAGATTAGACATTTCTTCAACTTCTGGCTTAGTACAAAGTGAATCTAATTTGGACAATACCTGCCCTTTAGGGATAGGCAACGAGCTTATTGGAAATTTAAATTTGGAATATAAATTACAAACTTTATCAATATATGAATTTTGATGTATAAAAAGTTTGCCGTCGACCTCCATAAATTCTATACCTAGAAGCTTCTTAGTCTTGCCTAAAACTTTTAATTCAAAATGTCTCTTTAATAAATCTATTCCCAATTCCAAGTCTTTCCTGTTTTTGGCAAACAAAATTATATCATCCACATACAACAACAATATCAGTTTATTTTTATACATATAAACACAATCGCACCATTCAAGTTTTAAAAAGTTCAAGTCTTTGAGTACGTTATCCATTTCTAAAAACCGTTGCCGACCGCTTTGGTGAAGTCCATAAATCGCTCTTTTCAGTCGACAAACTTTGTCTGCTTCTACAACAAAACCTTCAGGTTGGGACATGTAAATTACTTCATCTAAATTAGCATAAAGATAGGCATTATTAATATCAATTTGCACATTTAAACAAGCACACAAATATAGTAAAAAATAATCTTATAATCGAGAAATTTTCAACAGGACTAAAAACCTCGTCATAACTTTCTCCTTTAATTTGATTAAATCCCTGTGCAACCAAACGAGCCTTATAAGTAACTATTTCATTTTGCTCATTTCTCTTTAACGTATATACCCATCTATTACCCAATGTTTTTATATCTTTTGGAGGTTTTACGAGCTCCCAAACATTGCACTCATGCATAACCTTTAATTCTCGGTTCATTACATCCTCCCATTTATATGCCTCGGGTACTTTAATAGCCTCTTTATAAGTTCTCGGGATTCTTACTTCTAATAAGTTTGCTTCATTCAAATTTAACAAGTCTGTGACTTTGCCCGACTCTGTATTTTTTCCACTAAAATTAAATAAGTTTTTATCGCACTGAATTTTATTCCTCGCACAATAACCCATTACGTCATTAAATGATCTCAGTCTAACATTAGTTCCCTCAATACCATAATAAATATCTATTCGGAACCATCACTACGAGGAACAGCCTTACGTACCCAATCAATAGATTTGCATGGAATTACATTTTGTTCTAAACTAGTTATTTCTCTCGTCTCAACTATAGGTTTAGATGTACTTTCAACTACTCTAGGAGATTCTGACCGATTAATTAAATCATCATCTGCCAATGAGAAGATATCACCATCTTCTGGAAAATCTTTAAATAAAGTGAACCGTGAACCTTTCGAATCTGGCACTAACTCAACCCCCCTTTTAGTCTCATCAAACCTAACATTAATAGTTTCAATAACTCTTTGATCCTCTAATAGTAAAATTCGGTAACCCTTAGTTGTTTGTGCATACCCGCACATTATCCCTAGTTTAGCTTGCATGTCGAGCTTCTTTCTAGTCTGTTTAGGGACTCCAACATAAGCCACACAACCAAATTTCTTTAAATGAGAGACTGAGGGCTTCCTACCAGAATATAATTCAAATGGAGTTTCCTGTTTTTATGGCAAACTCGGTTCCAAGTGTAAGTGAAGCACAACAGAGCTTCTGCCCAAAATTTTTGAGACATACCACTGGACTTTAATAAAACTTTAACACCATCCAAAGCTGTCAGATTAAACCTTTCGGCTACACCATTCATCTCAGGGCTGTACGGATTAGTCTTTTCGTGACGAATCCCCAATTTTTCAAGAAATTTCTCAAACTCTTGGTTACAAAATTCGAGTCCTCCATCAGTCCTAACAGAAATTACCTTTCTATTTAAGAACCTTTCGGCCCTTTTCTGGAATCTTATAAATGTCTGAAAAGCATCAGATTTATTCCTGATGGGAAAAACATTAACCTTACGAGAAAAATCATCTACTATTGTAAAAAAGTATCTATTACCACCCTGAGATAAAACTGGAAGTGGGCCACATAAATCCATATGTAACTACTCAAGAGGACGTTTTGACCTTATTTGTCCCATTGATTTGAAAGACACTCTCCTTGACTTAGCAAGTTTACATGAAATACAATCTTCAGTTAATCCAAACAACTTTGGAAGTCCTTTAACACTATCATTCTTACTTGTATTGAAGACATAATCATTATTAATGTGACAAAATCTTTCATGCCATAAATCACTAGTATTAACTTTCTCTACTTGATTTGCTGATAAATTAACAGATTCATTTTTAACTTTACTCATGGTTATATACTTAGACGGCTTCAAAAAATACAGATAATTTTTTCTTAATGCATAAAACAGCTCATTCCAACTTTTATCATATACATGAATTTTACCCTTACTTCCAACGAAGTTAATACGTAATCTTTCTAGTTTACCTCCCGATAGAAGGTTTCTATTTAAATTAGGATTATATAAAACGTCCTTTAAAATGATATCACTAAATTTACCATCCTTATCTTTTACTAAGAAATGAATTATGCCTTTTCCTTCAACTGGGCTTTCTTTTTCCCCAACAGCAAGTGTCATCTGCATATTACTAACTGGTTCAAAACTATAATATAAACTTTTATTACTGCAAAAATGTGCAGTAGCAGCTGTGTCAAAGATCCAGCTTGTATTTTGACCGAAATTGGATGAATTTGCCTCATGACTATCTGAGAATGTTTCTATTAAATTACTCTCAAGCTCGGAATAGGCATGTTTTACTTTAAATTCAGTATTACTAGATTCATTAGTTTTAGGATTGGAAAGAGCAGCTTTATGTTTACAATTGGCTATTAAATGACCATACGATTTACAAAAATAACAAGGACCAATTTGTTTATTTTTCACATTTGAAGTCTTATTTTTAAACCTTCTTACTTTAGAACTTTTAGTTTTTAATTTTTCATCTTGCTTATAATAATTACCTGCTTCCTTCCGTTGCATCTCATTAGAAAAAGCAATGCTACTTACAGTATCCAGGTCCTTTCTCGATAATCGTAAACGATTTTCTTCTAACAACAGCTCACTTTCAATCTTGTCAGGTTGAAACTCTGCATCTGTCCACCGATAAATAGTCTGTACTATAGACTGATAATCGGCTGGTAAACTTCTAATATCCTTGATATAGTGGCTGTAGTTGATGACCAACTTTCCGTAGACTTTCAGCACCTTGCTTGACACGACAAAGAAACAATCCCAAAGCCTCTCCGGTTTCGAATCTTGTATTGAAGAACTCATCTAAAAGTTGAATCACCCTTGCTCTTGTGGTCGGCTCGAAATGCTTCTTGAGAATACGCCAGGCTTCAGCACCGTCTGTTGTTTGGGAAATTAAGGGCTTGAACTCGGGACCCAAGGATTGATATATTAAGGTGTAGGAACGATCCTTTCTTAATTTAAGATCGTATTCTTCCCTCCAGCTTAGGACCTGTTTCGCAGAAGCGACCTCCGATGTTTCCGACGTTCCGGGTAATCTCGTCTTAGAATCTTCTGATGTTTCTGCCGGTTCCGTCTTGGACTCTTCAATAAATTGCCAAGCTCCATAATGAAGTAGTAAAACTCTTATCTCCACCTTCCACTGCTCCCAGTTGCTAGCCGTTAATAGGGTTATATTCGGAAAATCCATAATCGACCCCCGTCTCGGCAATCTCCAGGAATACAAGGAATTCAGAAATAAAGTTCAATCATGTCTCAGTAACAAAACTTCAAACTGGAAAATGAAAACAACATCTTCACTTCCACACCATGAACCACTGTTAGAAGAAAGTATTTGGGCCCATAACCACTGATAGCCTTTCTCATAGTCAAATGACGTTGAAGGCTCAGCAGAGCAACCATTAATAGCGTCAGCGGAATCTTAAAGATGTATTTGGTGTTGGTGTGGAAGACTTCTCAGAAGGCAACAAGCATAACAGATGACAAACATTTATTAATGAACTATATACAGATGAGAAACATTTCGGACTGTGAAAGCCTCATGGCAAAAATACACAAACACACCAGTCCTTACAACCAATTACTAAGTGATTCACAGAGAAAGAATACACACTTATATTCACCCTTTCTGGGCGATTTCCATATTCCCGATGCCATCCCGCACATTGGAAAGTACCGAAAGAAAATCTGATTAGTCGCTCGTCAGATGACGTCATATTTCTATCAACAACTTGTTTACACTTCCCACTGTGCAAGATGGCGTCAGTTCGTTTATCCCGAAGTTGATAAGAATTTATGATTCTAATGCCAACAATCGGCCCCCTTCTTATCAACTCCAAGATATTACAAAAATTTAAGTTACAAAAACTTCACTTGAAAAATACAAAAACTTGAAAAATCTCAAAAACTTGAAAAAAAAAGATAGTCTGATTAATACCAGGTCAAAACAACTGGTCAGGCACTGATCAGAGTGACCAAAAATTGTAATTTTTCTAAAATTTTTAGATTTGAAAAATCTCCATGCAAAATCTCATTAATTGTTCCTTAACCATAGGCTTAGTAAAAATATCTGCCAAATTTAATTTACTTTGTATATACTTTAATTCAAATACCTTGTCATAAACTAAGTTTCTTAAAAAATGATACTTTACATCTATATGCTTAGTTCTCTGGTTCTCAAATGGTGAATTGGAACAACCAATCGCCGCCTGATTGTCACAATATAATAAACAATCCTTTAAATTTAAACATTCATTGTTCAAAACATTCTT